>JAYMFT010195024.1:0-11788 GCA_038088735.1 Panulirus argus
CACGAGTTCTTCACCGTTTCCATTCACAACACTGAATACCCCATGTGCACCAATTATACCCTCAACCGCCACATTACAGTAATCCCTCGATTTAACAGTCAAATAGGGGGAAGGGGATGTCCATTAACTCCGAAAGTCCGTTAAATCGTTAATGTAATAATTTTTTGATACAATATACAATATACAGTGATACTATATACAGTTCTCATGCTTTCTTTTAACTCCTCTATCACTTGATGTCATTTTGAATTGTAAGGATTGCAAAATTATTTTGTAAATTAAGTCACAATTCCTTGTATACAACTTGAGCGCACAATAGCTTGAGGCAGACTAGGGAGCTTTCACACCAAAGTGACATGTCCCACGTGGCATGCGACTCAAAAAAAATCCAGAAACAAATAAAATCTTTCTCATAGGAGTGGCATGTGTCACTTGGATGCTACTCCGAGATTGGACTGTATTGTTTTTCTTAAGCATGTGATGTGCCACCTTGGTCCAGTGTTGTCAAATTTAATGGAGCTTTCACACCAAAGTGATTGATAACCAAGATGTATTAGTACAAATAACATTAAAGACACAAAGAAAACTAGTGGATTTATGGCGTATGTAGCGGATTTTCACCAGCCACATTTGACAACACTGCCTCAGCCTCGCAGTCTGTTGAGAAGAGTACATTATTTTTTTGTTCTCATGAACAGTTATTCAGCATGCCTCTTCCAGAAAGTAAGGCATTTAAAGTAAACTTTGTGCAAGTTGTTGAAACTTACAAGTTTTCATATGACACAACATCACCAGATTACAGCTCAAAGGATGATCCTTGCAACTACATAAGCATTGTGAATCCCTACATTGTCTCTCTGATACAAATGTACCCACCACCTTTTCTTACATTTTCTTCTGGCGATTACACCAATCACCACAATTATATTGGAGTCATCATCCGATGATGACATCTTGTGAACTGAGCAGGGAAACCGTACACGTGCCACTTGTTACTTGTCACTTTGGTCTGAAATCACCGTGTTGCATGTCACTTGCCACCCTGCCATGTGTCATGTTAGTTGTGAAAGCTTCCTAAGATCAAAACAAAGCAAGTATATGCCACACTACCAAAAACAAGCGCAATATGAAATGCGCATGTTGTGGATTTTGAAATTTTTTAATTTTTTTCAATTATTATCAATAAATGTATTATTATCTGCCCAGTCCATTAAATCCAAAATCCGTTATATCGGGATCCGTTAAATCAAGCTATTGTACAGTCAGGTTGTATACAGAAAATTTTGACTATTTATTAAATTAATTTGCAATCCTTACAATTCAAAATGGCATCAAATGATAGAAGAATTAAAAGAAAGCATGTGAACTATATATTATATCAAAAAATGGTAACATTCGATTTGCTGGACTTTCGGCATTAACAGACACCCCTACCCCCTATTAGTCCATTAGATTAAGGGATTACTGTACTTAGAAAACAGATGGATTTGTCTGTAGTATTTATTGGTTGATAAGGATGCTTTGTGGAAGGTGTTAAGAATATATGCTGTGGGAGGTAAGCTTCTAGAAGCATTGAGAAGTTTTTATGACGGGTTCAAGGCATGTGTATGAGTAGGAAGAGAGGAGGGTAATTGGTTCCCAGTGAAGGTTGGTCTGAGGCAGGGGTGTGTGATGTCCCCATGGTTTTTTGATATGTTTATGGAGGTGGTTAGGGAGGTAGATGCAAGAGTTTTGGAGACAGGGGCAATTATGCAGTCTGTTGGAGATGAGAGGGCCTGGGAAGTGAGTCAATTGTTGTTCACCAGTGATACAGTGCTGGTGGCTGATTTGAGTGAGAAACTGCAGAAGTTGGGGACTGAGTTTGGAAAAGTGTGTGAAAAGAAAAAGTTGAGAGTAAATGTGAATAAGAGCAAGGTTATTAGATTTAGCAGGGTTGAGGGACAGGTTAGTTGGAATATAAGTTTGTATGGAGGAAAATTGGAGGAAGTGAAGTGTTTTAGATATCTGGGAGTGGACTTGGCAGTGAATGGAACCATGGAAGCAGAAGTGAGTCATAGGATGAGAAAAGGGGAAAAGGTTCTGGGAGTGATAAAGAATGTGTGGAAAGAGAGAGAGAACATTATCTCAGAGAACAAAAATGGATATGTCTGAAGGTATAGTAATTCCGACAGTATTATATGGTTGGAAGGCATGGTTTATAGATAGAGTTGTACGGAGGAGGGTGGATGTGTTGGAAATGAAATGTTTAAGAAAAGTATGTGGCATGAGATGGTTTGATTGAGTAATTAATGTAAGGGTAAGAGAAATGTGTGGTAATAACAAGAGTGTGGTGGAGAGAGCAAAAGAGGGTGTATTGAAATGGTTTGGACATATGGAACGAATGAGTAAGGAAAGGTTGAGAAAGAGGATATATGTGTCAGAGGTGGAGGGAACAAGGAGAAGCGGAAGGATGGAGTGAAAGGGATCTTGAGCAGTCGGGGCCTGAACATGCAGGAGGATGCAAGGGGTGCACGGAATAGAGTGAATTGGAACAATGTGGTATACTGGGGTCGACGTGCTGTCAATGGACTGAACCAGGGTATGTGAAAGTCTGGGGTAAACTATGGAAAGGTCTGTGGGGCCTAGAGGTGGATCAGGATCTGTGGTTTTGGTGCATTACACATGACAGCTAGAGACTGAGTGTGAGCGAATGTAGTCTTTTCCGTCTGTTACCTGGCACTACCTCACTGAAGCAGAGGGTGGCGATGGTATTTCCTGCGGGGCGGGGTGGCGTCAGGAATGGATGGAGGAGAGTATGTATGAATATGTACATGTGTATATGTGTATATGTATATGTATGTATATGTATGTATATATGTATATGCTGATGTGTATAGGTATGTATTGTGCATATTTGTGCATGTATGTATATATGTATGTATATGAGTGGATGGATCTTCCTTCATCTGTTTCCTGGCGCTACCTCACTAACACGGGAAACAGCAATTAAGTATAATGAAATAAATAAATAAATAAGACTTACAATGTTTATAGTTATAAAGAAGCTAAGTATGTAAGGTAGTCTTTCAGTTACATACAAAAATGTCTCTCAGTTTAGCATGGGAAACCAGGAGCACAGCTTACCAAATCAGACTTATTCCAGAGGGCAATACTGATATCACGAGTGATGAGGTATCTGGAAGTGTCAACTTTCCACTGGAGACCGATTATGACTGTAGTTCAACAGATAGTGATAGTGACAGCACAGGAGATAACAAAACTAGGGATAATGGTGTGTGGGTTATGGAAGACATATGGTGGGTGACTGTAGGTTGTGATGCAGAGCCTCCTCTTCAGTTCATAGGCATACCAGGGCTAAAATATTTGCCATCTCATTCTGTAGAGCCAGATCACAAGAAAATAAAGCATAGAGGCAAGCAAATCAAATATTTCTTACCCCTTCCTACCCAGTTCAAACAGAGAACATTGTTCATGTGCTAAAGAACAATGTAGGATGTAAAAAAAGGAAGAGTGCACCCAAGCATGAGAGATATGTCCCCACACGATTTTACTGCTGTAAATGTGACGTTGGTCAATGTGCAACTTGCTTTCAAAGCTATCACAAACATTTGTAATTCTCACTTTTAGTTATGTAGCTCTATTTATGAGAGGTTATATATTATTTGCAATGTAAAATGGATGTTTTCTTTTATCAAATAATTATTCTGCTTACAATTATAGGACGATTTTCATACTTCTGTCTTATAAAGACATGTTTTGTTTTGTGTTTTCATTACTGTTATCATTAACCAACATCAGATATCACATTCATTATAAGTGATAGTGAAAAATAAAATGAAAGAGTATTCCAAAAATATACATTTCTCCCTTTTCATATCAGTAACAAAGGCTGGAAAGAAGGTAGAAGGCAAATGAAGTGCCCACATTGAAACCCTCTGAAATATAAAGAATTTCATGATGAGATGCCATGAGGTAAAGGAGCTCCAAGATGTGCAATGGTGTAAAGACAGATAGCACTCCAACCAGCAAGCATTTGCAAGGTATAAGAAAGCACAGAATGCATACATCTGGATGAGAAAGGAAGAACAAAGAAACTTTGAAAGATTATTGAGGACATGGCAGGTGATGCAAGGATATGTGAGAAACTGAATAACAAGCTCAACAGTGTTTTCACAGTGGAGGACACTATAGCTCCAACACTACTGAAATAGAATGGAGAGGTGGTTTTGGAAATCACTGAGATATCTACAAAAGATGTAAACAGAATGATAAAAGGACTTCATCCATACGAGGTTCGTGGTCCTTATGAAATTTCACCGCATATGCTAAAATGTGTGCAGATATGCTAAATATACTACTACAATTACTATTCAAGATGTCACTGGAGACAGACAAAGTACCATGGAAATGAAAAAGGGTAAACATCATACCTATTTATAAGAAACGAGACCGGGAACTACTGACCAGTCTCACTAATGAGTGTGGTGAGTAAGGTTGTGGAAGAAATTATCAGAAAGCAAATGGATGACTTCCTAAGGAGGAGAAATTTCCTAATTAAGAGACAGCATGGTTTTGCAGAAAGGAGGTCATGTGTAACTAACTACTTAAAGTTCTACAAAAGAGTGAGCTCAGTCCTGGACAAAAGAGAAACTGGGTGAACCATCTGTATCTGTACTGCCAAGAAGAATTTGAGTTACAAAGGAAGATGATTAAGAAGCTGGATCACTAGACAGGAATAAGGAGGAAACTCCTATGATGGAGAGAAGATTAAATCACTGGGAGGGAACAAAGGATGCATGGTAGAGGAACCTTTTCCAAATGGGTTGAGGTGACCATTGGCTCAAATCTGGGACCAATATTCTTCTTGATGTATATCAATGCCTAGCCTGAAGGTAAAGAAATACTTTTATAGCATAAAAGAGGTGGATGAAAGGAACAGAATGATTAAGGACATGGCTAATGCAAACAGAATGCATAAATTCAAGACGTTTTATAATAGCAGAGAATGTTCAAGAGATAGAGCCCCAAGTGTAAAACTCCCTCCCTGTACAGCACAAATAGGAAATAACAAAATAATCTATCTAATTACAACAGAGACATGATGATAACCAGCATGATGCCAGACATCAAGGGCAACCCACAATACATGCAAAAATCAATGGAACTTAGCACATCCAATGTATAATCACTTGGAATACACATCGCATACAGGATAAAAAAAAAAAAGAAAAAGTCATCTGGCATGCCCTCTTCTACAATTTAGACAGCATCTTACTTTAGGAGTGTTTCTTCTTGAATAACTTGGACAACCAAAGACTCCCTAACATACCTGGGTATATAGCCTACTGTAAATCTGAAATGAATGGTTTAACCACATACATCATCATTCATCCCCCATCATTCACTCAGGACACAGACAGATGACAACAAATCATGCAACTGTTCTCCCTTCATCTGGCAGGAGACATTAAACACATCTGCAATATATATGCCAAATCCCAAAAGCTTGCAACTGACCAATTACCACAGCCTGTAGATAAGACTAATCTGCACTTTGGAGACCAGTGCCAAGCATCCCAGTGTAAGCACCTCTACTGGTCCCAACATCAATGATTACCAACTTCATAACTTTATTGACTCCTATTTGCTGGATGTCTGCACCTCATCTGGCCCTACCCAGTGGCAAAGCAGTACACTGGACCATGATACCACTAGCAGCCTCATTACCACCAACGTTGTAACTCAACTGCTGCCCTCTCTTGCCTCAGATTACATGGCCATCATGGAAAAGTACTCTTACTCAAGCACATCAGCCACCACTACACAAGCACCTCTGCTCCAATTTACCAACAAGTCAATATACATATCTTCATCAACAGACTGATCACTGCAAACCCAAGTACAGATGCAGAGACACTGTAAACTAACCTAGTCACAGATATCAAGACCTACAATAATTACTTTGAGCATGTTCCTAAAAGTGGAACAGTTCAGCCAAAACAGCAAGTACTTCAAGACAGAATTATCAACCATCAACATCATCAAAGATCCCATGAGTGAAAATTTTATGATTTACTGTGTTGCAGTTGACGACTAATTGACGTGGAATTCTATGTCCACTGAAACTCATGGGATTATTTCACAACCTCTATTAGTCAGCAAACTTCTGCCCTTTTTTTACTTACATAATTTTTTATTCTATTTTTTCTTTTTATGTTGGAGGCTCCAGTCATGAACAAAAGTCCACATCAAGGCTGGGCCTTTACTGAAATATAGTGAGGATTATGAAAGGGAAAAGAAGAGACAAGGAAAAGCATTTTTAAGAATTTTGGAGAAAAAGAAAAACCTGCCTTTTAAAATGTGCCAGGTCATTGTTATTCAGAAAGACATGAAAAGGTAGAGAGGTTAAAAGCTTCGAGGTGTAAGGAAAGAAGCAGGTATCAAAACAACCCACCCTTGAGTTGCCAATGGCTACACAGTAATTATGTGATGCAGCAGCTTGCTGAGTATTGAGTGGTCTAGCTAGTAATGGGGGCACACAAGCAGCCACCTAAAACCATGAGTACTGCGTAGTCTAGCTAATAATGGGGGCACACAAGCAGCCACCAAAAACCATGAGTACTGCGTAGTCTGGCTAATAATGGGGGCACACAAGCAGCCACCAAAAAACAAAGTAATACCTATAAAAGAGAGAGAGTGAACCAGCATTACGGCATATGGCAAGAGGGTAAAGTTTGGAAGTTTGCCTGGAACAGTTTATAAGTCTGACAATTTTTGACTCAACTCTTTCAAGTAAGGATGCAGAGTTAGAACCACCCCAGATGTGAGAGCAGTACTCCATACAAGGACAAGTCATTCCTTTGTATAAACAGACAACTGTTGAGAAGAAAAGAAATTTTGACATCCAAACAGGACTTCAAATTTGTTAGAGGCAGACTTAGCTATTTCCATAAGGTTGGTTTCCAAGAAAAAGTGGATGTTACAGTAATACCAAGTATGCTCATTGAGTCAAGAGGTGAAATAAAAGAACCATCAAAGGAGAGACGACAGGTGTGAGGAGTTTTCTATAGAGAGATGGGTAGAAAGTGGGTCTTGGAGGCATTACATTTAACTAAATTTCATCTACCCTATTGAGATATCCTGTCCAGGTCTGAGTTTACTGCAGAAGCTGTGTCAAAATGAGATGTAGATCAAGTGAGGGAAAAGGTAGTAGAACTGAAGGATGAGGATGAATGCAGTGTTGAGTCATCAACATATTGGTCATTTGTGGAAGAGAGGAGATGGTTGATACAGAGAAGTAAAAGTGTAGGGGACAGGACAGAACCTTGAGGGACATCACTGTTGATGGAGAAAGGAGGAGGCTGATTTATCAACAACTACGGAGATAGATCGGCTGGAGAGGAAGCTAGATGTGAAGGAGCAAAATAAGGAGGGAAGCTAAAGGAGGGAGCTTAAAGATGACATCCCAGTGCCACATCCTGTTAAAAGCTTTGGATATGTCAAGGGCGACTACACAACTAGACAAGAATTCCTAGTGGGAACACATTAACCATAATACCAGAAAAATATCTCTGAAATTAATGCACCATTTTCCTTTGGAAATGGCTGAACACCTGATATTGGAATGGCCCTCATAGCCACAGATATAGTCTCTGTCCCCTCAGGTATGACTTGCATAAGCATAAAATGAAGATAAACATCAGCGCCATATCAATGAAGCCAAAACATCAGAGGAGGATGACCCAATACCGATCAGTGATGTGGAACACCATCAAGCTCTTCTCAGGCAAAGTCATCTCACCTGGTGAAGATGACATCTCCTACTTCACACTAAGACTTACTGCAAAGGTTTCAGAAAGCCCACTCCTTAGACTATAAAACCTGTGCCCAATGGAGGGAGGGATCTCAGCCTGAGGCCTGGAGTAGGAACATCATTGTTCCTACTCCCAAGCCCCACTCAACAAAGTACAGGCCCATCTCCCTCACTTTTTGCTCTTGCAAGGTCGAAGAGGATCTTACTCAACCACCTACTTTATTCCATCATGAATCAACACTCATCAGATCTCTATAGGTTCTTAACGTGCAGAAACAGCCATCTATGTACTGTAGAACTCTACTCAACACACTTTTCCGCTCTGTGAACTACCTTTATTGACCTTAAAAGTCTTTTACATCGCTAACAAGAATGTTATACTTGAGACACTTGCAGATCTGGGATTAAAGGGTCAAATATCCAGACGGATCCACAGTACCATTAACTTAAAGAAACTTAATGATGAGTGGAATGAGTGAAAAACTAAACTCTCAAGATACAAATGCTTACTTGTGGTACAATTCTGCTCATCTGAATTATCCCAGCAATCATTAGCACCATCACAGATCCACTTAGGATGAATGCAGTTAGTAGTGTTGGCACAGTTGATCAGTTCTGAACTATTAAAGCCATCCCATACAACAGAAGTACAGTCAGGCTTTTCTGAAAAAGATTTAAATTATTTCTTAAGAAACCTCTAAAAAAATCCTTTTTTTTTCAACCTCTTTAAATTTCTCAAAGCAAAAACAAATGCTAATTTGAGTAAATCAATTTATTGCTAGTTTTTTATGCTTTCACCAAACACTTTTAGTTATCTATATAATACATTATGGTACATCAAAGTCTATAATTAGTTTACCAGCATAAAGTGCAAATAAAACAAGATGAAGTACATCAAAGAACTTCAGGAAAATAAATTAAAAAAAAGACGATCTATTTTTTCTTAAACTTTATCCATTTCACTTATACCAGGAGAACAACAAACACACATGATTGTATATCTACAAATATGCAGGGATCTATCATCAAAGCATTTCACATAATACTGAATATTCCCTTATTTCATGCAGTATATCCAGCAAAAAAATTTTGAAAAGAAGTAAAATTTTTATTACTATTACTAAATTGTGAATCAGATCCTTAATACAAAAAATGCAGTTAGTATACAACATACTTACCACATCCCATTTCATCGCTTGCATCAGGGCAATCTGGATCATTATCACACCTAAGATATGCAGCAATGCAAAGACCAGATGTCTCACACTGTATCTCATCATCCTTGCATTCACAATCATTTTCATCTCTAAAGTTTGGGCAGTTAGGGTGTCGGTCACAGACTGCTTCCTGTGGGACACAAGGTCCATTGCCACATGCAAAGTATCCTTCACGGCACGTGCGACTTACTGAGGAAGAGTGACAAATTCATTTGGCAAAGGTAAGGACAACTTCTCAATCACTGTTCCTACATCAATAAAGAAACAAATACAAAACCATTTTATTCTATATTCATATGGCAATAAAAGTCATATACACAAATATCAGAGATGAAGTTTTGAGGATAATTTATCAGTTTACCTTCACATTGCTATTAGTTTTGAAGAATGACTAACTGTGTTTTGATAGGCTACTGTAGTGGTAGAGCATATAATACCAGTTGTGAAGCAGCATTTGGAGCATTTTATCTTATATTAAGATATTACTTAAATGATTACACTTATTTGCAAGAGGGGAAAATGTGAGGCAGATTAATGTAAAAGATGGTAATACATTTACAAACTATCAAAAAAAACCTATAAACACCTCATCTAGTAGCCAAAATGTTAGCAGATTTTTTTTTCATTCATATTTGCCACTTCATTAGTGAGGCAGCATCAAGAACAGATCATTAAGCCTTAGAAGGAAAAATCCTCACTTGGCCCCTTTCTCTGTAACCACTTTTGAAAAAATAAAACAGTATGGGAGGATTTCTAGTCCCTGTTCCCAACCATTTTAGTCACCTTCTATGACATGCAGGAAATATGTGGGAAGTATTCGTTCTCACCTATCCTCAAAGATAAGTAGAAAATATCAACATATTTGTCTCCTACTGAGTATAGTGTTTTGTTGTCTGTTTGTTTACATCTGATATCATGTTGGAATTGTCGTTTCACATGTAACTGGTGTATTTCAATAAAAATATTGAACATTATGACAAATCTTGACAGCTAGGGAAGTTAGGTCAGGTTTCTATGGATTTTGCTCATTTTTTACAGTGTATTACCTAATTCCATACTAATCAACTCCAAAGTTTCCTTGATATACTACAGTAAAAGCTCTGTTATCTGAAATGCCTGAAAAATAGGTTGTTTCAAATAGAAATACCAGTTACCTGTGTTTTTCATATATTAGAGAATTCAGAAATTTCCCTATCCCTCACTTAATGTGGGGTTTATGTTCTGCAATAACCTTACACAAAGAGATATTGCATATAGCACTAATGGATTCTCCCGTTACCTTTTCGTTATGTAGTTACTGACATCAAATAAACTTATCTAGCCATCTTTTACATGCCTGAAATGGCTCATGCTCAGCTAAAATGTCATCCTTAAATAAACACTCATAAATCTTCATAGCTTCAGACCTGAGCTGAAGGTTAACATGCCTGCTTTTCTTCTTCCTTTCAAGCTCGATGAATAAAAAGAATATTCTATCCATCTTCTAAACAAGTGAATTTCTAACCCTTGCAGTTACCTTATCAGACACTGGAGTAGAGTGGACCACAGCACTTCATATTTTCTCAGCATTTTTTCTTCATGATGCAGACTGTAGATTCAACCAGGTTGTAAGCACTGATGTTCCTTCATCAGTATCAGGGCATCGTGAGATTTCTAGCTTCATTTCTAAGGGCTGAGAGGTTCTCTTCCATTTACCTACTGGTTCTTGGGTAGATGTTGTTGGATGTTTGGATGCCATATTAACGAACGTAAACACAGTGGGTTGCAGGAAAATCACATTATCAGATATATCCAAATCCCAAAAATATTAAACATCTACACACATTGGTAGCAATTGTGGGACTGACCCGCTGGCAGGAACATGGCATGCTCCATCCAAACACACACTTACTTCACCCGGCAACCCTCATTTAAGTTTGGCGTTCTTTCTACCATGCTGATTTTCCCTCACCAGCAACAGCATGTTGTAGGATTTCTAGCTTCGTTTCTCAGGTCAGAGAGTATCTCTTCCATCTAAATGTTGGTTCTGGGGTAGATGTTGCTGGATGTTTAGATGCCATATTCACAAACACAAGCACAGCGGGTTTTAGGAAAATCACATAAGCAGGAATACTCAAATAGCACAAGTAGCAAAGAGCCACTCACAAAGGTGGCAACTGTGAGAATGACCTGCCGGCAGGAATGTGGCATGCTCCATTCTAGACCCACACTTACTCCATCCCCCAACCCTCACAAAAGTTTTGGTGCAATATCTAATACCCACATATTTTAAAATATTTTACATTCAGGAAATACTAAAATATGCGAGCAAATGAGCACTATTAAATGCCTTCATCTTCTGCTGCTTGGCAATGTTGTAAACAGTCATCATGCCAACAGTGACGTTCTTCATAAGTGCTGCCTTGGACTTGCCCTTAGCAAGCCTCTCAAATAATTCCATCTTCTTTTCAAGGTTAAGCATACCTCTTGTGCTTCATGCAAGTTGCAGACAGCTTCAAGAAGCTGTAAGGCAAGTGCTGATGATGCTTGAAAAGGGCCACTGTCCACAAGAGTAAATCAAGGTTGCATTAAATACACAAATCTGCAAGACCATACTCAACACCATGCCAGAAAGCACACTGGAAATGATAAATATCACCAGCACCACAAAACCATGTCAGGATTGCTGGTCTTACTTACTATCTCATCAAAACGGGACTACCGGGCTAGTCCTACCATCTTCTTACAAGCACCACACACCTAATCATACCTTGCTTAT
>JAYMFT010195035.1:0-11788 GCA_038088735.1 Panulirus argus
TATAAATATATAGATATATATATATATATATATATATATTATAATTGTGTGTGTGTGTGTGTGTGAAAAAACACTTCACGTAACCGACTTTCTCACCCAGGTGGCTGCACCAGGTGGTGAGGTGCTCCACCTGGGGAGCAGCAGCAGGCGGAGTGAGACCTGCTGTGTCTGGGGTTTTACCTCACCCCGAGGAGCGTGGCCGTCCACACAGCATCACCAGCCCTGCTCGCTGCTTGTACTCGCAGTCTTTTGTTTCCAACCCGTCTCTGGCTCCCAACTTAATTAGCACTATTTACAAAGACAACTCCGCCTGCTAATTCATATTTCAGCAGTGTTTGTTAGGTCTAGGTGGGAACAACATGAACCACTCATGAAAATATTGAGAGAGGGAGAGATTTAGGTTACGAGAGAGAGAGAGAGAGAGGGTGGAGAGGGGGAGACAAGAAGATAGAGAGAGGAAGAGAGGAAAAAGGGGAAGGGAAAGAGAAACAGAGGGAAGGGGCACAAAGAGCATTGGGTGGGAGAGAGGAACATATAGGAAGGGGCAGAGAGAAAATGTGGGGGGTGGGGCCTTAGAGACCGAAAGAGAGAGACAGGGGGAACGACAGAGACCCCCACTCCCCACCCACCATCACGAACCCCTCCCCATCACAAGACCACAGAATGTCCTCAGCTCATCAACTCCTTTCCCTGGAAGAAGGCAGAGTTATCCACCTTCGTCACAACAGAAGAAGAGGAGAGCCTCTCTTTACACCACCCTCATCAGAGCACACACTCATCATCTAAGTTGATCGCAGTAAATGAGTTCATCCCGACTCCATCCCTCCTCCCGACATAAATACAGAAATAAACCCCCTTCATCCCCTCACAGGAGAGGACAACCTTCTATTCCCCAACACAAGACGTAACGTTTCAAGAGAGAAAGCTCCCTCCACGCTCTTTATCATAGGATCAAGGCATTCCCGTCTTCCATCACGACGCAGAGGTTCCCTTGTGTCCGTAACGGAGGAAAACTACAGCCTTCCCCAGCCCATCACAAGATAAAAGGGTTTCATTTTCCCCATCACAGGACTAAGAGTTTCCACTCCCTCCAATACCTAAGAAGTTCCCTTCCTTCCCAATCAAATGACGTTCGGGAACCTTTCTGCCACAACAAGAAAAGAGGATTGCCATCCAACTCGTCCACTGAAAGGACAGAAGGGCCTCCTCCAGTCATCATGTTACACAAACACGAAGGATGTACATGGTGCAGTCGTCCCACCTCTTTATCACCAGAAAACGAACTGTTCCCCGTAAGTCTCGAGCTACAGAATCCCCATTCCCCACCCCGTATCAAAGAAGAGACGGCATCTCTTTCCTCCATCACAGAGACGAGAGAGAGAGAGAGAGAGACTTTCAGTCTTCCATTATAAAAGAGAAGAACCGCCCCTCCCCCTCCACCCATTACCGGACAAAGGGTCCCCCTTGGCACGGCCACCACGAATAGAACCCTACTTCCCTATCATAAGGAGCCTGACGGATATATTTGGGAGTCAAGTTATACCTACCGTAATTCACGAGGAAACATTTGCTCAGTGTAAGCTGACAGATGGAAGTGTGGCCTGTAAAAACGATGAGAGATAATAAGTGGTGAGTGGTACATCCATTATGAGCTTACGTCACACGGAGCATTAAGAAGATTATGATCACAAGCACTGATTGTTGTGGGCGGTGTGCGCTGTACGACTGTGGGTTTTGCTGCAGATGAAGAATGATCTCCTTCCCGTGGAGCGTTGCCACAGCTCAGACGACAGGTGCGGAGTCAGTGCATCATGGATCCTCACAACCTGTCGCGGCGGACGGTGTGGTAGCAGCACTGACGGGGGTCACCCACCCATCCCGAGGGTTTACAAGATGGTAATAAACCCTGGGCATACCATCAAGGAGGAACATCAGCAGCTATCCTCCGTCTCTCGGGTGATGACAGGTTGATGACGAGGGAGTTGCAGAAACTGTGACCCCGGATGGCAGTATAATCTGACGGGCTTACACCCGGGGGCGGGCTAAGAGCAACTGGTTGGTTATGTTCTGGTGGCGTCGGCCGCAAGTGCTCTAAGGATGATGTCAAGACTTCCGATCGTGTGTCTTCCCCGTTTAATATGACTGTTCCCGTCAGCGTTTCACATCTGTGAGGCGACAGTATTAACCAGGTTTCACCTCTCTTGTTGCGACAGGCTCTTTCACCCAGAAATAAATAAATAATTCACGCCAGACTTGACTCTTACTTTCAACCACTTGTCTCTCTGGGGTTTCCTTGCACAACTGCTGAGGCAACCGCTGGTCGAAAAGAGTTAGTAAAGAGATATTTCATGACCTCCAGGGTGATGGCAATAGACGAGTTGATGGTCTCCTTCTGCCGGACTTTGCAATAACCAGAAGGCCGAGAAGAGCTGTTGGCTCCAGTCAGATGCCCGCCCTGTGTTCCAGACTTGGTACTACACCACTGCGGCCACGCAATAACGGGGAGTGATCACGTTCGCCTTGATGCCTTCGCTGGAGGCTCCTGCAGGGCTGTGTGGCTCTTGTGAGTCTTGCGCTAATCAGACGTAATCAGACATTTGTTGTTGTTTCCCTCTGGCAGCGCCCCGAGTCGAGGGCGATCGGAAGGTATGATTCCAGTCACTTGCATCTTGTAAGGATACGGAATAATCTTGGCAGTCTGTAGTTAACGTCTCAAATTAGAGTATTTGGTGCCACTGGTAGAATCCGCTGAATCGTGGGACACCTTCAGGGAAGAGGCTTTTAAATAACCTGTGGAATAAATGCCTGAGCCCTGACCCCACGACAATTAGAGGCTTTTACATCAGGAGCCGCAATGATAACTGCGTGTTGGGTAAGGATGGAAGTAATGGACTGCAATCAGCTGTCGCGAGGCCCACCGCAGGTTAAGCTCTGGAGGGACAAGGTCACATTGCTGGTAAAGAATGTCTTGTCCTTCAAGTCTGGAAGCCCAACAGAACCAATAGTTACTGTTTTGTGATATCACCATCCCTTATCTTCCCAAAACGTTAATCGAACTGATATTTATTTTTGGCCTTAAACTAAGATTTAGCAAATGGTAACAAAAACATTCATAAGGAAAATAACAGTAGTCTCTGCACGACCACTGATGTCGAGTTACGAATCACTGAACCTTATAATCTTCAGAGTAACGTGATGTACGGGTCTTTGAAGCCATTTATACTGTGGCTTTAGTTACTGAAACTTGGTTCTATTTAACATATGGATGGATAAAGTCGACTTCCAGAAAAGGAAACCTATTCACCAATATGTGTATGTGCACCAACAGGTGAGAAAAAGAATATCATATAAAACTTATAAAAAAACTTATCTTTCAACACACACTAAACGTAAATAAAGAAAAAAAATGGACACAGTTCGAACTCTGAACAGATGTTTCTGATGGGCTGCAAACCCAATGTAATAGCAAACAAACAACCTTATACACACAGATCTGGTTTCAGCACCTCATTAAATGTGTTCCGTCTTCACACACACACACACACACATACAGCCCGCCAGATAGCCAAGAGCAGGCAGCGAAGAGAGGCAGATGTTTAGATGTTTTGACAAGGATGAGAGGGACTACAGTTATGCAGGATTTCTGTACAAGTAAAGGGAGAAACTAGATTATAGAGGGACTCCATGAATATAACATCTCTCTGGCAGAGTGAGCAAATAACAATGAGAATAGAAGAAAAAAAATCAAATCGAATGATTAGGAGCGTATGCAAATTCATTAAACAGATAATTGGAATTACTGTTTATCTAAATAATATTCACCTGCTAGATACTGTTTTGTACATTCCACTGTTGTATCGATCACGACCATCCCATCCAAGAATGCTCAACAGGCTTATACGTCTGTAATTCAAGCATTCGGTTTTTCCTCTTCCCATTCTCCATATGATCAAAGCACGATACAGGCGTTCTGTCAATTCTCACGTTCCTTATTTTGGGCCACACAAAATATCGAATGGCGCGTAACTAACTAATCAACAACACTGTCACCTCCTTTCTATAGAAACTAAAACCAGTCCCATCCTTTTCTGCCACGTTGCCTCACGGATATCAAAACCTTCATCCTATTCAGTAAACTACTCGCTAAGACTCTAGCGTTCCGCGTATCACCTCCAGTCAAACACCTCACATCCGCCTATTTATCACCTAGCATATCCAGTACTGTTTCAAAATACTCATTCCATTACTGTTTCACTTCCTCTTTGCCTGTTTCCACTCTCCCTTCTATTATTTCAGAATAATGCTACAGTAATAGTAATAATACGTACAAAAAATGATAATATTTGGATAATTATAACATTGTTATTCACATCCTCTCCAGTAACTTCATAGGGTGAATTGTTAAGTAAAACAATTCCGGAACTGTTAAAACCATAAAAAGTAATCTCAATTAAAACAATATTTTCTTAGCTTGAGGCAAAGGAGAGTTTGTGTGGAGGTGTTTCCTCATTCAAATATATTTCACAGTTATTTATGAACTTTCATTGGAGTGTTTCAAATCATCTATTTATTCATTTCAGACCGAGCATCGTGATGGTTTTTCCTCCCAAGAAAATCCCGTGTAATTCCATTTAATTTGTCTTCAATCATCTATTTTCTAATTTCCTAATTGCTTGCCAGACTCGAATGTCAATGGCTTATAATAGCTTCTGGGCTTTTACCTGGATTAGGCTTTCAGTGAAACAATTACCAAATTAACGGCGGGGTAGATTAATCTATAAGGAACAGATCTATGTAGCCATTGATCCTCACTGCAGTATAGCTGGGCGTGGTTAGTCTACAGTCGCATCCCAACGTACAGCATTCACGTAAACCACAGCGCAGAGACCCGACCTACTCCAGACCATACACCCTCTCATCATCCTTTATCAAGAATCATTAGTTTAAACTTCCACTTCCACTGAATTCATCACCCGTCGTCAATCAAAAAAAAAAAAAAATAAGAGCCTAACGACATCTATAGCAGCTGATCTAAATAACACCAAAAGCCATGCTAGTGAAGAGTACAGAGATGTACCTCTCCCGGACCCCACGTAATAGTTATAATCACTTCATCCGCCAGCTTACTACATTCATCCATTACTCTTTTTTCCTCTTTTATTTCTATTGCGGGAGAGTAGATGATGACAGGCATCGCCTGGGACAGATGACGACAATCAGTTACTTCAACTGTAATGGCTACGAGCACCACCAGATTGGCCCGGTGATTGCACAGACGTATCGTATGTGACGATGACAGGAGAGGGACCGCTCTGATGACGGGCGGGCGAGGCGGGCACCCTCCCCTCCCACCATCCCGGACCTTCATCGCCTGCACGACACCACGGGAGGGGGAGGGAGGGAAAGGGATTACCGGGGTGGTGGTGGTGGTGGTGGAAGGGGATTTTCTAAGGGAGAGGGGGGGGGGGGAAGGAGAGGTTATGGAGGTGGTAGATTTTGGGGTCTGGCAGTGGTGGAGGATTAAGAAGAGGGAGAGCGAGGTGGTGAGGGACGAGGTTCCTGAAAGGCCATACCACAGACTCGATCGTTGTCTTAACCCAACATTTAGCCCCCTTGAGCTTGTCGTTACGACCCCTGGGCACGACGGGACGATCCCTGGGTGAGATGGCGTGACCTCTCACCTGACCGTGAAGTCATCAGACTCGAAGGTTAAGTCATGGTACTCAAAGGGTTAATTTTTTTTTTTTTTTGTTACTCGAGGGGTGTCACTGGGTTCGAAGGGTTGAGCTACCGTACTCATTGAGCCAAGTAATGGAACTTAAAGGGTTAAGTCGTAGGATCCAAAGGCTGCCATGATCCTGAAGGAGTTAATCCGTCGCATTTAAGAGGTTAAGTTGTCGTACTCATAGAATTGTCATGGCACTCAAAGGGGTTTAGCTGTTGTACTCAGAGGGTTACGTCGTCGTAATGATGAGATCACATTGTCGTACTCGTGGAGTTAAGTCATCGCACTCGAGAGGTTAAGGTGTCGCACTGAGGAGGTTTTAAAGTGCTTCTCCGACATCCGTGAAAGACAAGGTAGTACAGAAGGCCCGGAGTGGAAATTAAGATAGTCTTTCTCCATTGGCTCTTAATGCAGCCTCCAGCGCACCTTACTGGAATCAGTGAATAGAAACAAGATGGCGTTACTCACATTATAGTACTGGAGACAGAAGTGAACGGTAGCACTCACTGGGCTCTCTGCTTCCAGCAGAGAGCCACGGATGAATACTTTAGGCATGACTCTACTGCCTTCACGAAACTTACCCCACACGCATCTCGACCAGAGATTCAAGCAGGGAAGACCTGCAGTTACAGTGGCACTCAGTGTAATGAAATCCTACACAAATAAATCGAAAAATGAAAACTTATTGGAATAAATCGAAAAAGGAATTAGATATCAGCAATCAGTACACTTCCATCCTGAACAGCAACCAATCAGAAGTTGGTGCACACTTCCATCATCACACTACCAATAAATCTTTAACAATTTTGATCTTCTGTTCTGCCAGACCCAACCACAGGCCAGACCAACTGTTACCAGTCACGAACCGTCACCACATGACCAACGTTCAATCGTTCCCAGATGATGACAGGCCAAGATATCACCAGCACCCCGTGTTACCAAGCACAACACATCATCATCATCACCCTGACGTGACTGTCATCACACACGCCATCATCAAACACCAGCAAGCGATTTCTGGGTCTGGACGCAAAGCTTCGCCAACGCTCTCTAGACGCAAGCATTACCACTGCCCTCCGGACACAGGCTTCACCAAAACCTTCTAAACCTTTGGACTCAGGCTTCACCAACATCATTTTGACGTAAGCATCGCCAGCGCTCCTTGCCCAACTCCTCCAAACAACTACACTCCGAATCCCAGACTCTCTGGGGGTATTAATGGGGTAACCGATCTTCACCGCTTTCCATCCCAACAGAGAAAAACAATATCTAATTTAATCATACACGTAATATCAACCTTCTTCTCCAGAGACAAAAAAAGATACAATTGTATCAGCTTGTCGTGGCGATTTCTGGATGTTGAGAATGTTAACCATAAGCCCGTCGTCCCACCTTCGGGTTTGGATTGGCCACTTGTGAAGCCATTGTGGAGAGCAGTAGCCTCACGACTTGCACTTTCCTTGACGGTAATCCCATTGTAAATTGCACGCAAGGTGCGTGTGACTGGCTGAACTGATTGCTACCTACTTGTATTGCAACACGTTACAGGAAAATCTGAATTATCATATCCATCTATGTATCCATCTCGATACATCACTTCTGCACGATCAGGTCTGCTTCTTGTCCGCAATAATGCAACTACAGGTTTATATATATATATATATATATATATATATATATATATATATATATATATATATATATATATAACTACTCCATCTGGTAGCTACAGCCAGCAGGAAAGGCAAGCAAGGGGCATCGTGTAGTATATACGTAGACACTGGCATGAAAACTTTATGGAAAAGTGTGGACTGAAAATTATACCTAAAGTATTGCTGAAGCGGTAAACTCTGGGGATGGGGGCTTTGAAATCTGACACATGCAAGGAAGAATTGATGGAACTTTATCTAAAGCGAAGATCCTGTTGTGTGTTAAGATGTCATTGTTACTCAGAGACTTCTACAAAATCCCCTGGAAGTCTGCATATTCTTAGATGAAATAATTCTTATTCGATCTCCCAGTCTTCCGTATTTTTCTGAGTGATGGAATTAGTTTCATCGATGCCCTTTGTGCTTTTTTTTTTCTTTTTCTTTGTTCAAGTTTGACAAGCACAGGTGACCAGCATACTGTACGTAAAGGCGTTGTAAGAAGTAAATACTGTGTGCCCCGTTTTGTACTTTCTGTTTCTGACCTTAAAGATGCTAACATTTCGTTTGCTTTAGTACATGCAGCTAGGCATTACTCTGCGTACTTATGTCATTAATAATCATTAGTGACATTTTTCTTGTACTTAGAATAATCCTTTACTGAGCACTTTATCCTGTTATTGACATTTTCCCACTCGTATGCATTATTCTGAATTTGTCTTCAGTGAAGTCCATTTGCCACATCATTTACAGCGGGAATCTATCTATATCCTTATGATTCCTTTGGCTGTCTTGTTCTGGCTGGGTTTTATTTCCTAATTTCACGTCATCAAATTCTGACTTTCTTTCCAATCATTCGTGTCTTCAGGTCGTTGATAAAGATGTTGAAAATCATGGGCCCGAGGACTAAGCCTTGTGGTACCCCAGGAGTCACAGAGAAAGCCGTTCGTTTCCCGAGTCAATACCATTCTTCGCCATACACGCGCGTGGATTCGATTTCCTGTGCCCTGAACTTTAATCTAATTTGATACACTTTACTGTGGTAATTTGTCGAGAGCCTTTTGGAAGTCTAAATACATGATCTGAGTGAATTTTCGAGTTCCTATAACCATTTGTAACAGAATATTTATATCAAATTCATTAAACATCCGTCTCATAACAGAACATTATGATGAATATCCGTTATTAGTTTATCAGCCTCTTAAACCGTTACGAGTTACTCCTTATTACTAGTATTTCACTCAGTAAAGATGCAGGACTTACGTACATGTGCAGGCCTGTGTTTATCTTGGTTTAGTGTCTGCATATGCGTGTGTGTGTGTGTGTGTGTGTGTGTGTTTGTGTGTGTGTGTGTGCGTGCACAAGCCTGCTGGAGCTGTACCTGTGCACCGGCCTGGTGAAGCTGTACCTGTGCAGTCAAGCGCTGCCAAGGAAAACAAAGCAACGCCCGACAAGCGCATAATTAACCCTTCAACAGAAATCATTTCTTTCTCTCTTTCTTTCTTTTACGATCATTTTTGTGCCCACTGACGAGCGATCATCCCCTTTCTTTCTCGGGCGAGCACAATAATTTCCCCCACAGTAAAACTATGCATAATTTTTGCCTCGGTGCCTAAGCAGTATCATTTATGTCTGTTGATAAAAATATTTCTGAAATCTATTACTTTAGGAGACCCTGACGACTTTCAAAATCAATCTTTTGATTTAAGTGAATGACTGTTGTTTCCTTACGAACGAGACGAGCATTTACTTCTCGTGGTAAAATCCCTGAAATGTATTACTCTGGGGAAACTTTGACGACTTTAGAAAATTAACATTTTAATTCTAAGTGTAGGACTGTTTTCTTATGAACGAGGTGAGGCAATTGCTTGTTCATACATGGCTCAAATATTCCTGAAATGGAGATGGTATAGTAAAACGCCCTCATCCCACACCACATCATTCTCCCTCCCTCCAACATCCTTCTCTTGCTCTCCTCTATAGATATAATATTCCTCCAACATATCACGATACCTCCCTCCACAATCAGAAATGGGGAAAAAAAAAATCGTGTGGAAAAAATTTCCTCTTCGTCTGCATATGCGATGACCTAACTCCCCCTCTCAGCAATACAAGACTATTTCCCGTCCACTTCAAAGATGATAATATTTCTCTGAACCATCTAGTACGACGGTACAGCCCTTGAGCATTATGGTACTACCCTTTGGTACTATTGCCTGGCCTTTGACTTGGCCCTTAAGCTCTGGACTGGTCAAAGGCCGGGCCATATTACCCAAGAGTCGTGCCGTCGAGCTCGATGGTCGTACCGCAGTGTTAAAAGGCCCCACCGTCGTACTCAGTAGCCGTACCGTCGTGCTAAGAAAGTCGAACAGTCGTGCTCAGTGGTCGTACCATCATGTTCAAAGGCCTCACCGTCGTGCTTAAGAGCCGTACCGGCGTACTAAGGAGGTTAAAAACATATACAATACTTACCCCGCCTCGAGTTCACACAACACAGCTTCTTAACATGCAGAACATGCCAGTTATTTCCCATCACTGCCACTACTGCCAGTAGTTCCCACCTCACAATAAGATGTGGGTGGTAATCTCTCGTATTCGCAACCCAAGCACGTCTATCCTTCCCATGTAGTGACCATGTTTATAACTTCAAAGTACATGCATCATGGTCCTGCCCCCCCCCACCCCCCCACCCCTCCATCCCACCTCCATCCCACCCACCCATGCAGCACACACGGGGGGGGGTGGAGGGGAATAAAGAAGTATCTTCCCTTGCAACAAAAGAAAGAAATATAAACCTTACCTGGCAAGAGAACGGTATTTACTTGGGTAGTACCAACTCGACTGTCTCCTCAGCTACAGAACTAGAAAGGTTATCCAGCTAGTAACGTCAGTTCCCTCCTCTCATCAGTGGAACAACATCAGCTGCATCTACAACACCTGCTCGAGAAACAACTACAACTACGAGAGCACCCCGGGCATGAGAAGCCTCATTACTACAATTACAGCTACAACAACAACCCTGGCAAGAGAAGCATCAATAATACAACGACTAAAACTACAACCATAGCAGGAGGAACATCAATACACCAACAACAACTACGACAAAAACAACAGCCATAACAAGAGAAGTAATTCACAAGAACCAGTACCACAACTTCCTAGCCAGAGGAATAATGATCCACTGTCAGCACATGTAACATAATATTCTCATTTGCCTCTGTAAAACAGGCGATGGTGACTCACGTCTCTGCCAACCACAGACCAGCTGGCAGAGGACACTGTACACCACAAAGATGTCGGTGGCCAGGACTCAATAATGCCGGTGGCCAGGACTCAGTAATGCCGGTGGCCAGGACTCAATAATGCCGGTGGCCAGGACTCAATAATGCCGGTGGCCAGGCCTCAGTAATGCCGGTGGCCAGGACTTCATACTGCCGGTGGCCAAGACTCAGAAACTGTTGTTTAAAGGCGCGGAATTCAGTCAGACTAATTAAAAATAAATGTGGACTATTTGTTACTTTGCAGATTACCATATCATTAACTTCCATCATTTTGTGGACTGACAGCTTCTGAATAATGCATCTCCGGGTTTGTTTCGTTGTACCTATGACGCCCGTGTGCCGCATGTTACCCACGCCCACGTGCCTCCACCCTAGCCATCACAGTGCCACGCCCATGCACCGTACTGTACCAGCAACACACATGCCTCGACCATAGCTCTCAGCACCACGCGTACGCACACACGCCTGAGAGGTCACGTTTACCACGCCATTAAGCTCATAGCACTATGCCTACACGCCCATACTGTTGTCCATGCATTACCACGCCTCCAGGTTCTATCCTAATGCTCACACCTCCAATCCTACACGTCCACAGACCCCCTACTCAGACCAACAACGGGCCTATGACCACGTTTCTTACCGCCCAGCTTCGAACCCTGTTCTCCAAGAACCGCATCGCCATGGCCACAGGATCCACGCTATAAAGACATCCGCGTCCACGCCTTTTCATCTACGTCAACCTCGTGAGCAGGACGGTAGGATGCTTGAGGAAAAAAGGATGGTACGACGCTTAACGTTCCGTCACGTTAAGTGATGAGACGGTGACGTGACGAATGGTGTGAATCAGCCTTAAGCAGGCCGGTACGGCGCTTTAACACGAGGAATAACATATTTACAGATCCAAGCCCTCAGCTCCCCCTCCACCCCCTCACACACCCACCGCCCACTCACCCCGACCCCTAAAACCTCACCCAAATGACCTCATTCTCAACCTCTTCCCCACCCCACCCCACCCCGAACGCAGAACTCTTCTGCAAACCCCCACACCCACAGAAACCTCTCCTCCTCCTCCTCCTCCTCCTCCTCCTCCTCCGCCTCCTCCTCCTCCCCCTCCTCCACCCCCCCCCCCCCCCCCC
>JAYMFT010195046.1:0-11788 GCA_038088735.1 Panulirus argus
ATATATATATATATATATATATATACGTAAATATATATTATTCCCTACAGAGAAAGTCGGTTATCGAAAGATAAACAGAGGATATGAAGACTAAGATGTGGTCATTGCGTGGGAGTCGGCGCCTGCAGGCCTCCCTGTCCAAACAGACAGGGAGAAGCCACCGTCAATTTTCCCTTCGTGTCTAACCCAATATATCTTCCTTGGTGGGAAGAGAAGCCTTTTTGGTCTGTTCACTTAACAGCTTCTTTTACCGCCCTCCCTGTCGGATTTGATTTATCCCCTTCTCTGTTCTTCGCTAAGCCAGGGGAAAATAAGTGTACGTATAGTCCGGTGTTAGTAATATCCTCTAGTGAAATGGCTTTCCTCTGCTCGCTTTAACGTGCGGTTAGCCGACCGGTCGGTGGTATGCGTTAGAAACAGAGCTTCGAATAGACGTAGGTACTTCATCCACACTGTAGACTGTACCTCATCTATACAGTAGACCGCTATTCATCCATACAATAGCCTTGTGCCCACTTATACAATAAACTGCACCTCAGGCCACACAATACGCTGAACCTCGTCTATACATTACACTTGACCTCATCCCGACAATAGACTGCACCTTATTCATACGTTATCTTAAATCCAAGTTGAATATCGTTATTGGATTTATTGATACACCTAAATCATCGTTTTCTCAATTCTGAAAATTCGTGAGAGGAAAAAGGATAAAGGAAAAAAGATCTTTCATACGATAAGAAAAAGAATGAAAGTCCTAAGCGCCCCAGTTCATGCAACAAATATGCTTAGATTGGAATTGTTCATTCTTAACACTTAGTCAAAAGGGCCATTTCATATATAGTTCTTCTGGTGCGCCCACACCCAGTATACTGCCTCACCATCTGGGACGGCACTCCCCAAGACCTTATCACATGTAGCTATCATGGCTCACAAGCGTATTGCTAATTTCAAGTCTCCATTTTTCTCATTCACCTTTAGTTAAATAGTTGGGCAATGAAATTCCCTTACATTGATTCAGATCACTGATGCCTTTTCCCTAACACAAATATCAGTTCCTTTATGTTCAAGATTATAATCATCGTAATAAATTATCCCCATCAAAAATAAAAACGATTTAGAAAGCCTAGATATGATAACTTTCTTATCTATTTCCTTATTTTTAAGTTAACATATGAGGCAGTAGTACAAATTTTTGATACAGTTAAGAAGGGTGCTAACAAGGATATTCTCCAGAAATACAATGTAGATCTAGCAGACTAAATGGCACAAAAGTACAGTCAAAATATCACTTTGCTCTCTTCCCTCGTAAAATACTAAGTGTGTTCAGATTACGGAATTTGATATTCAGTCTCAGAGATTTCTTTCCATAAAAATCGCATGTCGTGTGTTTCGATACGCGATCTGGGTTTTATATTCACACAGCCGTCTTTATGCGTAACTTGAGGAGAAATATTCATTTTCAAAAAATTATTAAAGAATTTTTAAATTCGTAATTTTTACGTGAAAGATATCTGAGACGTACATTTTTTTAATATATTTTTAGTAGCTCTGAACGTCAATAGTTTAATGCAAATTCTTTATATATATGTCACGAAATAATTGGCAATTTCCTTGTGATAAATGTCTTGGGCATAGGTGTATGTTAGGTCCTACGTCACCCCCCCCCCCTCTGGTCACAACGTTTGAATTATCTCCATTTAGCGCTCTAGCTGACCAGTCTTCATTTCCGTTTATTTACGGTACGAGATATTAATGAGAATTTTTCGGTTCTCGGAGAAGAGAATGGGTTGCGCGGTAAATCCTGCCGCCGGCCGTTGTTTGTCAGAGAAACAATCAATCCCCCCCACCCCACCCCGGACCAACCGACCCCCCTCCTCCCCTCCCTCTCATGATCTCCTGTGAAAATAAAGAGGTAGAAATCCTTTTCAGCCTTATTCGCTCCATTTCGCCGACAATATCTCTCACAAATCATTTTTATTGCCGGGTCCATTTTGGTTCTTCAGCGGCCTTCCGTCTTCTGGCCGCGGAACACAGCGGACCCGGGGGGGCCCGCTATCGTCCACAGACACGGCAGGGCAGGAGCTATACTGTCACCACAGCCACAGTAGACCAGTGGCTGCTCTCACCACAGCCAAGGCAGACCAGATGCCACCATCACAAAAGCCGCGGCATATCTACTGCCACGCCGTGAACACAGCCACGGGACGCAAGCGGCCACTGTGTTACCACAACCACAGCAGACAAGCGGCTTCTATTACCGCAGCTAAGAGAAGACCTGATACTCCTTACTGACACAGAGTACTAACCATCATCGTCACACCAACAGCAAACCAGTGACGAAAACCCCCCATCTACGGATTCTACATATTCACATTTAATCTCACTCACTTATCACTTACGTCACTCGACTTAGCTTACTACGCATCACTCTCTTTAGTATAAGTGAGGCTTTTAATTTTGTGAGATTACGTACTTATGAGTCGTTATAAATGTGCGGTACGGGCAGGGAGTTGCACACCCGTCGGGTTCCCTCTCTTGATCTTTTACCATCATGTGACTTACCTGAACTTTGGTAAACTGTACTGTAAGCATTTACAGAACCATCTCTTGCCTTATGCCATTCAAGCCACAGTGTGATTACCTGTTTGAACAGTACGAGTGGGGGTTGGGGGGGAGTTTTATACTCCTTAACATTTCTGCTGTCAAACAGCTTTGTAGATTTCTGTATATTGTCTGCAATAACTTTGTTCTCAGATTTTCTATGTGTGTGTGTGTGTGTGTGTGTGTGTTCCTAATATCGTTTCACTAACAAGGTATAAAATCAGTCCAGTTTTTCCTTTGATGTTTCAAATTAGACATAAATCTAAGTGTTTTTTTTTACACCGGTTGTCGTAAAAAGCACACGTGAAAACTGCTTGTGTCGCCGTCATAACTCGCCTTATTCTAGCAGTATACATTTAATTACTGAGATCTTGGAAAACAGGATTGGTTCCTGTCATTCATGTCAGTGTAGAGGCATCCTTGTCCTCTCTATATGTATTCCCACTTGCTTAATCGCTAGAAAGAGTGAGACAGGGATGCAATACTGTTTCAGAGGCGTTACTATGTCTCCCACTGGTGTTGTAAGCGGTTCTTACCATCACGCCTCACAACCTGTTGCTTCGGTTATTTGATTATTTGCCTTGCCAGGTGAGTGAACGATGCATTAAGTGTTTCTTACTCTCTAATTAGCAAGGATAGCCTGGTTTACATGCTACAATTACAGCGCCAAACTATGCTGAGCATGCCATTTACTAAGTTTAACTACTTCATGCCTTCAATTACCACTGTGAATACATCAGTTACCGCGTTAAACTACTGCAAATCCCCAATTATCCTCGTGCTCTTGTTAGCTCGCCGGGAAAATTGGGTTGTTCCTGAGGCTGGGCGAGACGCAGCTGAAAGGTCACCCGGGGAACTCTCTCTATTCTGGGTAGGATCCCTCGCTCCTTATTGGCTCGCGGAACGCGACCTGAGATCTTGTCTGAAGCGAACGAGGAACGGTTTCGCACGGAAGAACTGAACTGACGGAGGCGTGTAGTTTGGCCGAGAGGCGATTCGATTAGTGGGTAGATCAGTTGGTAAGGTATGAATACGCTAGTTGTAGAGGAATGAGAAGTAGGTAAGGTAGACGAATAGCTAGGTAGGGAAGTGGCCATAGACGTAGGTAGAGTGGTAGATGGTTTGGTAGGCAGGTGGAAAAGCTGTTAACCTGGTCGGTAGAGATGTGATATATGTAAGTAGGTAGGAAGTACGTCTATATGTGTTCAGGTAGGTAGACTAATATTACGTGGGTAGATGAAAAAGATAGGTTGGCTAAATAAATACATATATAGGTAGGCAGGAAGAGTTACCGGACGAAAGGGTTATTTAGTAGACAGAAAAATAAGTAGAAAATGAGCCAGGTAACCTTAAACAGGTACATAAGTTCTTAGTCACATTACGTGGTAGGTAATTAACGAAGGTAAACAGAGAAAGTTGAGGGATTTTCAGTAAAATGGGTCACGAAAACATCTTCGTTCGTTAAGTGGGTCGCTTGTCGGTTGATAAGCAATTAGCAATAACTTTACTGATTGGATAACTAATCGGTTCATTAGTAACTGCGTCTGTTAACATGATTGTTTACTTGGCTGCTTAATTAGACACGATACGGACTCGTTAATTACTAAGATTATGTTTGTTAGAAAATCTGTACAATAGATGTTTTGATTAGTTATGTGATTCTTTAGTAAGATTACCTAGTAGTTAGTTAATTAATGAAATGATTTAATGATTTCATTTAGTAAATTATCAATTTATGATTAGCTTGTTGGTCAGTTACTTATTTGATTACTTATATAATCAATTATAACTTCACGTATTCGGCTGAGATTTATGTTGCTGTTCGATTAGCCAGGTATACACAAGCTGGTTCGACTGTTATTATGCACTGGATGAGAAGCGATTCATGACGTGAGGTGGGTGAACAAGATGCGTAAATGATGGGTACCTACGAAAGGCACGGAGACACAGTGGTTCGGATGAAGGTAGTCAGTCTGGGTGATGATATGTAGGTGGTCTGGTTGAAGATAGGTGATCTGGTTGAAGGTAGGTGGTATCCTGGATGAAGATAGGCTGTCGTCTGGACGAAGAAGACAGTGTGGTCATCATACCCATAGGTCGTACGATAATTATGCTCAAGGGATGAAACACATTCATCATATACCGCAGTGCGCGAAAGTAGCGTGACCCCTGGAGCAAACGCTCGTAATATTATTCCCCTCTACAATCTCTCTCGTAGAGAACGCTGTGTCTTGTAAAGTGTGTGAACCTCAGTTCAACCTCTCTGTAGCGCAAGGACGTAATGCAATGAGAATTGTTTACTGTTAGCTTATTCGAATATTCCAAGCCTGTGTTTTGGAATCTTGCAGAATTATACATCTCTTTCTCATACCCTGAAAATTCAGACGGTAATTGAAACCCCATTTGTTCAGAGATGAGTATGACCGAATGCTAATCACGAGAACACAGAGAGAGAATGTAACTGGTCCACATAAGACCCCGAGTTCAAAGCGATTAAAATAAACTGTCCGTAAGATACCGAACTCTTCGTAATAACTGTAGAGACGAGAATTGGCCGGCGTAAACTCCGGCCGTCTGTGATTTGTGCGTTCGATCCCCAGTCTTGGCGCTCGACTTTATGGAATTGGGAGATACGCGGCGGCGGCCGGCTGTGTCCACTTTCTGGCCTTCGTTTACTGTGTGGCTCCTGCTGTGGTCGTGTCTCACGCCTGCTCGAGAGAAGGAAGCCCAACGCTGCGTAGCTCAAGAAATGCGTAGAACTACTTTTGCGTAGACAGGTACGTCTTTGAGGAGTCAGTAGGTCAAAGGACGTGTTTGCGTATCTCGACTGACAGCTTAACGCAGCCTGGTACCCTTGTGTCTGTTCGTCTGTGTGTCAGTGGCAGTGACACACAGACAGACGGTGAAAAGAAGGGTTTGATGTGCGGAAATTTGTGTGCGAGAGAGAATTCGTTGTGTGGCATCGTCCCTAACCCGTCGCCATTAGGAGAATAGCAAAGGATACGAATTGTCTCCCCAGAGAACTTCTCGCTTCAGAGGAACCCATCCTCTCACTGGCTGCCTCAAAGCTACAGGAGCCCCTGTATAAGGAGTCCTGAGGCTGAATGATAACCTCGGGAACTAACAGTCTGCTTAAGGAGAGGTTCGTGTGATTTCACTCGAAGTAATGGATGCACGCGTTTGACCTCAAATGAGACGAAGAACATTTTCTTTAACAGGATTGTTAACTTATGGAATGATTTGCCAGTAAGACTGGTTGAGAGCAGTACCATAGATACATAATTTTTTGAAGAGAGTCGATGAATATTTCACTTCAAATCCACGACAGACATTATCTGCACTTCCTCAGCTACACGAAAAGTTCACAACTCTTTGAAATACTTGTATGTCTTTCCACTCTTACTACACTAATCTGTGAGTTCTCTGATCTCTTCCTCTATCACGAATAGCCTCGTTAGGATCCATTGGTCCGTCGCTGTTTGAATTCCTTTGTATAATATATGTATACGTATATATCACACATTCAAATAAGGTAAAGAGTCATACATCCGCCCATGTGAAATGCCATAACAATTTTCACTCGATAGAGCAAATATAGAACTTACCATAAGTATGGTTTTATGGCTAATTATCGCAAATAGCTATTGAGGCTTCTATTCGACATTGCTCATTATCTCTTTGTGAGTCAAGAGCCGCTTAGCCTTCAACTGGATGTCACCAGGGTGGATGAAATGATCATATATACATCAATAACAGGTAGGCTGGATGAGGGTGTTTTACGCTCGTGGGGTCCCCATCTCTTTAGCATTCTCTTCTCTGATACAACTACTTAACTCTGTGTATGCTGTCTATATTAACCATGTCCTCAGCCATTCTGTTCGATTCATTCACCACCCTTATACTATGAAAGTATTTCTTTACAACCTTTTTGACAAGTTTCCTACTTAATTTCTTGTTATGTCCTCTGGTTGCTCTATCCTTACACCTCTCGAAGAACTGTTTACTGTCCACGTCGTCGACGTGTTTTCAAAACTTAAAATGGTTGTGTTCAGGTCACCAATCACTCTTGTCTCCTCTTCCAAGCTGGGCAGATCTAAACCATCGAGCCTTTCCTTATAACAAAGCTCTCTTTAGTTCTGGTACCATTTTGGTTGGCCTCTTCTGGACCTTCTCTGTCAGTTGTTTGTGTTTTTTAGAAAAAGTGACCAAACTAGAGAAGCATATTGTAGTTTTTGCCCTATGTAGGATAAGAAAAGCTTGTGTAATATTTACTCAGCCAAATACTTGGCTATTCTGATGTTTGCCAGCAAGCTGTTTGTCTCCTTAACTATGATTATTATTCGTAGGAAACTTTATAGTTTATGGTCGTGAAAGGTTATGGAACTTTGGTTCATAGCATGTTACTTGCATCTGTCTCGTATGTCGTCATATGAATTATAGAGCAGTAGAATGCATATAGCTGCCTCACGGGAGATTATTTTGTGTTCCAGATGGCTCTACAGCTATGTGTCATCACATATGTTCTTGTGTTCTAGATGGCTTAATGCTTCAAGTCAGTCTACGGTTCTATCTTATGACAGACATGCACGGCTACATAGCTATATTTTATGCAGCTATACCCTATAAAACATTTCCGACCGTTGCCTCATGAACGGCTATGCGTGTGTGATTATGTTACATAAAACCTTCTCAGGCTGATGCTTGAGCTATACAAACATACCCATCAAAAAGTTTAAAAACATAAGTCTCTTACGTATCTCTTAGGTTACATCAGGTTCGATTTTACGCAATTCCACCGTGCATTTAGCTCGACGGCTTCCGTCAGTAAATTACAAGAGGACTCACATATGTATATGTGTGTGCGTCGCATGGGGAGGCCCATATAAACATCCCGTATATATCACTTAAAGTCGTCTCTAACCACATCCCTGGCATGGATAACGACTTCCATCGCAGAATATTCTTTACCAAGCACTGTAATGGGCCGTAAGGTCTTTCGAGGAAAGGATAAATCTTGGAGGGCGTGTGGAACTCCAGGCTGAATGTTTAAGGTAGACATGTCCCGTGCAGGTCCCACAAGTTGCATGAACGAATATTCTCCTTATGATATTCCACCCGGCGAATATTTGGACAGGATATATATATATGTATATATTTCTCGGTTGAGGAATATCGAATATCGAGTTCCCAAATCGTTTTAGACCTAACTCGAATCTCTCCTCAGACTTTTCGCTTCTCCACAGTAAAAAAAAAAAAGTATATGTAGATTGTTAGCATAGTTGACAATATTTTCGAGTTTGTGGATATTACCAAATCAACATTTATATCAAAATGACGTTTGATAGAACACAACAGGAAACTGGACCAGACAGTCTAGTTAAACAAATAGTATAACATCAAACTTCCAGAACAAATATTCATTCACATTTGATATATGATGTCCCTGTCTAATCATTAATTACTAATGCCAAATCATTAATTGCTAATGTCGTATAATGATGATTGTCTTAGTATGTGTTTAATTAGGAATGTAAACCCTCATTATCATTTTGCCATCTCGGATGTGATCATATGAAAAAAAGGTAATGAGTAATGACAGTTATGATGATGGTTGATTCTCTCTCTCTCTCTCTCTCTCTCTCTCTCTCTGCGTTGAAAAAAAAAAGGTATTCATTGGTTTCATATATAAGAAAAAAAAGAAATCCCTTCACATAACCAGAGATAGAAAAAAAATTTTATACTTCTTTTTTTTCATACCCTGGGCAATGAGGCAGATTGAAGCCTGTCGGCGATGGTAGTCTATAGGAGGACCTTGGTGTAGCAGAGAGAGAAGGGTGCGCGTGTGGGTGTGTGGCGGATTCGGGGTGCGTTAGTGTGTGGCTTTGGTGAGGACGTTGGCTGAGTTGAGTACAGGAAGAGGGCGTTTACCTTTTCGCCCCCCCTTCCCCCTTCCCCTCAGACTCGTCAATATTTTCACACCGCCGCCTTTGCCGGGAAAGGAAGCTAACGCGTCGGACAAAGTATTCATTCATGCAGAGTTGGAATGGAAAACTGAGAAGAAAAGAAGTATGGTAGAGGTGTGGCCTTGTATTGCACTCCGTCACAGGTTCTCATTCACGTTCTTTCCCCGAACTGCGCTGAATCTTTGATACGTTGGCAAAGATGGCCGTATGGGGTGGGATTGGTCTGTGCGAGGGACGGAGATGATATTTTTCCGATTTTGTAATACAGATTACCGAGAATCGATTTACCCTTCTTAGGTATTTCGTTAGCGAAAGAAACTCTGTATGTGTGTGTGTGTGTGTATAAAATGCATAATGCATATTAGTGTTAAGATCTTCGAAGCATTAGCTTTCAGTATTACATTTATAACTTGCGTCATTTTTCTGTCCCCTTTAAAGGCTTGTTACTATCTGTCGTTTTTTTCGCTCATTGATCGTCTATAGATTCGCTTGTAGTCGCTATCCATAGTAACAAACGTAGTTAAATAGTAGCAACGAAGACTTGAAAACAAATGCCGGGAATTTACTCTCCTGAAGGAGACGCTGTCGAAACTAGTTGAGAAGAATGACTTTTCTCTGCTCCCGCCTTCAGTTTCCGCGCAGATTCGCGTGTCCCAGCTGCCAAGTGAGGTGTTTTGACAGCTGTGTCCCGGCCGCCAAGCCGTGTGTGTTGACGGCTTATTCGAGCTATGTCCCAGGCTTTCATGAGAGGGACTGGAGGGGACGTGGTTCAGCCAGACATCTCTTCCTCAGGCCTCAGTGCTCTTTGGCTGGACAAATATTCCTTTCTCGTACAGTTTCCTCTTAAAGTATTCTTATCAAAAATTATTTTGTTGCGACAGTAAATCTTTTTTTGCTGAATATTAGTTATAAATTAAGGTTATTAAGAAATTGTCTGTTTTAATAAAGAAAGTAATTGTAATAAGCTTTATAAATTCGTTTTATTTTTCATTTTTCTCTCAGATCTTGATTTATTTTATGTTTGATGACCGAAATGATACACAGGAGGATAAAGCTACACTGAGGCTTTACAATACCAAATGAAATGGAAAGCTTTACCAAAAGCTTTACCAGTATCTTAGAACCTGTATGAAACAGAAGATATCTAAGTGAGTGATTGAGTATAAAGTGGGTAAAGAGTGGGTGAGAGTGTAGAGTGAGTGAGTGAGTATAGTGCATGTCTATGATAACTGTTACGTCCAGAACCATCATTATTACCGTACAATAAACACTTCGCTCCCATTAAGCGTTTATAATTTTACTTATACGATTCGAACCGCTTTTTAACCCTCCCTTCCTGTGCACCATACTTTAGTTTCATTCTTCACTTCTGCCAGAACAGTTAACCAGCTGAAAAATAAACACTCCCTAGTTATATTTAGGGTTAAGTATATTGTGGATCGTATATACTACAGGTGAACATAAAGACACTGTAGTGCTAGAAGTTATTTCACCGCAAGAAATATATGGTGCAGTGGAAAGAAAAAGAGCGTTACAACAGTGCCTGCAACTTGTACGTGGAGGAACAGTGAAGTGTAGGGAAAATACAGTGAAATATAAGAGATCTGTGAATTGCTCTGCAAGAACTGCAAGAAGATGCAGTGACGTATTCAAGCATTACAGTTAAGTACAATGGAAGTACTGTGAGATACAGTAAATGTTCTCCCCTTGCAATGTACACTGGGTACACAGTACTAGACATGCATGAACCGGATTAATACATGAGATTATGACACATTCATTCAGTTATGGGAAATACCAGCCCATCATGCTTAGTGTGTGTGCGTATAAATGAGATACGACTGAAGCAGGAGTAACATGTGCCGGTGGTATTTCTCATTGCACCAGTGAGACACCGGTGAGGCTGAGATTACACATGTGTGAGAGATATAGATGAAGATAAGATTATTTATGCAGGTGAGAAACACAGACGGAGCAAGAGATATTAGAAGACCGTGGTCATGATACATGAGAAATATGGTCAGTATTTTCGAAACAAGTGAGACATGTGTGTCACGGTACACGTGAAGGTATATATGTAAGTTATATGTGAAACATGAGAGAGAGACAGATTGCGACACACGCATCACGACAAGTGAGAAAGAGATAGCTTTACAAGGGAGGCACGCGTGAGTTATCGGAGAAACATGACTGAGAAGCAGAATGTGACACACCCACGACAAGTGAGAAAGAGACAGGTTACGAGTGAGCCACGCATGAGAGATATATTAAAGTTATGGATAAAGACGAGTGAGGAAAAAGCTATAACGCACGCACGTACGTAAGTGAAGGAACTCTAAGTTGCAAATGACGCAGGAGCGAGACAATAAATGGAATATAAACAAAATGTGGTACATTTCGTGGCCAGACAGGAGAGAGAGGAGGTGGGGCGGGGATAATGATAGAGAGAGAGAGAGAGAGATAGAGAGAGAAGGGGGAGGGTGGCTCTCTCTGAACATCACCTTCAAAATGTGTTTCATGTATCATGTATCCTTTCCTCCCGAAGGAAAGTTGCGTAAACTTGTTTTCCTTGTTTAGGGCGCCGGCCACAGTCATTCATTATCAACACGCGCTGGGGCAAAGTTATCAAAGCCATTTAGTGAGTTTTGAGCGTGTGCGCGCGCGTGTTTTTACGGCGTATTTTCCCGCCGTGCAAGGAAGAGGAATTTTGCCCACCAAAAAAGATATACTCCTTTGCTGATGATTACTTTTTTACGTGGTAATTTACAAGGGATATTGGATCTTAAGGCAGTTGTTTGTTCTAGTTTTCCGGTGTTTGAGAAAGTGACATTATTTGCATGATGATGCGTCTGTCACTTAGAGGGAACTGTTATTAGTGAAAATCTTTGAAACTCGGTTAACTTACGTTGTACCTCGTTTTCGTTAGTTAAAGTCTTGAAGACTCGTTTAACGCGCGTCCTTCATACTTGTTTAAGTCTTAGAAACTCGTTGAACGTACATCGTTCGTCGTTTTCATCAGTGAGAGTCTTGGGAACACGTCTAACGTAAATGGTACGTCTTTTTTTTTTTTTTTCTTCTTTTTTCCTGACATCTCGACATCCAAAGCTCTGTCTCCCGCTGTCCAACAGGGTGGTTCTTCATTATATATATATATATATATATATATATATAGAGAGAGAGAGAGAGAGAGAGAGAGAGAGAGAGAGAAATCTTTTACAAGT
>JAYMFT010195057.1:0-11788 GCA_038088735.1 Panulirus argus
GAAGCTGTGACAAGGCGAGATGCAGATCGAGTGAAAGAAGAGGGAGCAGAGCTGAAAGATGTGGATGAATGCAGTGTGAATGTCACTCGTTTAACTCAGCTGGGGTGAATTCCCCCAGCGAAAGCCGTCATTGGCTCACTGTTTGTGAAGAATTAGCTGTAACACATGATAAGCTAAGGACAAGATTAGTCAGAGACATGGGGCCATAGAAAGACGTAATGACGCATAGGTATAGAAAAACAGGTGAGTGGATGTAATCAGACATGATTTAACGTAAACAAGCGAATACCTAGAAACAGTGTGATGATTAATGTAGTCAAGGAGTCGCAAGATGATCATTAGAGTTATCAGATAACTAATAAGAATAAGATAATCTAGAACAGCCAAGTTCACGGAGATTAGAAGATTAATATATTAGACAGGTACTTAGAGGCAATAAGATCATTAAAATAGTAAACAGGTAGTAGTTAGGGACAGTTAAATGGCCAAGAAAGCAGACATAGGCAGAGAGGAAAAAAAAAACGATGAGAGAGGTGCAGAGATCAAGTTAGTGACGGTTGAAAATATCAGCACATCTCCAGACGTCCGCAGGTCACTGTAGGTCACAGAGAGGAGACTGCAAGCGCGAGCCTGGGAAGATGTGCACCACGAGGAACGAGGTAAGATTAGAAAAAGGAGAGAAGAAATACTTTTTACATCGTCCCTTGAGGGATTTACGCTCATTAGTGAGCAATCTTGCCGCATGAAAATGATTACGAATAAGACTTAAGCAACAGTTTGGATAATGGAAGGGATAGATGTTCGGGCTCTCTGAACGATCAAATGTTGATTTTTGCTGTTTTTAAAACAAGATTACTTTAGAATTATTTTGACAGTAACAGCTGGTTTAGTAAGGTTATTTTAGAATTATTTTGACTGAGGGCTGGTTTGATAAGATTATTTTAGAATTATTTTGGCAGTGACTACTGGTTTGATCAGATTATTTTAGAATTATTTTGACAGTGACAACCTGATTAATATGATCATTTTAGAATTATGTTAACAGAGACAACTGGTTTAATAAGATTATTTCACATTTATATTAACAGTGATTTACATGGCTTGATAACAAGATCGTTTTAGTTATACTTTAATCGAGATTTAAGTGGTTTAATAACATAATCTTTTCAGAATTATTTTGTGATTCGACTGGGCTAATGACAAGATCGTCTTAGAATTATATTGATGCTGTCAGGTACTGTCTCCTGGTCGCAAAAGTAATGAATCCGTAGAGGGATGGTGATGATGGTGATATGGTGAGAGTGTAGTGACGATGGTGATGACCTGTGTTGTAAGACGACTGGTCGTAATGGTATTGTTGGGAATGGATGGTGAAAGTGGTGGCAGTAAGGAGTTATAGTGGTGTTGGTGATAGGTGTGGTTGCTTTGATGGTAATGGTGGTGAGGGTGGTGTGATGGTAGTAGTGTCAGTGTTTGGTGGTGTTGATAGTGATTGGTAATGATAATGGTGGTTGTTGATGATGATAGTGGTGGAGGTGGCAGTAGTAATGATGATGTTCGTGATGGTGCTACCAATGGTGTCAGTGTTATAGTAATGATGGTTGTGGTGGCGGTGGTGGTGATGGTGTTAAAGGTAATACAAATAGTGCAGGGGAAAGAGGTGGTAGTGATGTTGGTGGTGGTGATTGTGATAGTGGTAGAGATGTGGTGACTGGTGGTGGCGGTAGTGGTGGAGAGTGATAGTGGCGGTGGTGAAGGGTATAAGCAATGGTGGTGAAAAGTAGTAGTGGTGGTGATGGAGGGTGGTGGTAGTAGCAGTGGTGGCAGAGAGTGGTAGTAGTGGAGGCTGTGGTGGTGTAGGATGGTGGTAGTGGTGGTGGTGATTGAGAGCAGTAATGGTAATGGTGGTGAAGGGTAATAGTGGTAATGATGAAGGATAGTAGTGGTGGTGGTAGTGGGTGGTAGTGGTAGTGGAGAGTAGTGATAGTGGTAGTGGTGGTGGAGGGTGGTGGTGGTGGTGGAGGGTCAGCACGATGGGAGGAATGTACACTGCCCGAGGGCTAGCCACTGCCACACGATGGTCAGATATTTTCTCCCATCCTCCATCTTACCTACCACTTCACCTCAACATCACGCCAGAATCCTCTTGGTGGTGGAGGCACAAATGAGGTGATTTTACGGAGATAGTTAAGCACCACTTGTGAGGGGTGAGTATTGAGGGGTAGTGCTGGCATGTAGTGTTGGCTGGGAGGTGAAGTATGTGGTGTGGTGGCAGGACGCCAGGGTCCTGCCAACACTACTGTACCACTGTTGGCCAGCTCCCTGGCGAGGTCGGCCCTTACTACACCTGTTGCTGCTACTGCTGCTGTTGCTGTTGCTAGTGTTTGTGTCAGTGCTGCTGTTGCTGCCACCGTTGCTGTTGTTGTTGTTGTCAATAATGCTGCTCTGCCACCGCTGCTGTTGCTGCCTCCGATACTGTTGCTGCCACCACTGCTGTTGTTGCTGATGTCAATACTGCTGTTGCTGCAACCGCTGCTGTTGCTGCCACTGTTCCTGTTGCTACACTGTTCCTGTTGGTGCCGTTGTTACTGTTGTTACCACCATTACTGTTGCTGCCATTGCTGCTACCGTTGTTGCTGTTGCTGCTGTTCCTGCTACTGTTACTGTTGATGCCACTATTACCGTTGCTGTAAGAGGTACCGTTGTTTACGAGTGTTGTCTATACTGTTGGTAGTTGTTATTGTAGTGGTAGTAGTGTAGTAGCAATGGTGGCAGCGGTGGCGGTGGCACGGGCTCTCCTGTAGTTGCCACAACTACCCACACTACTACATATGTTACCTGACAACAATAAACTACTGCTGGCTTTTTTTTTTCTCTCTCCTGCCACCACAGCGTGTCAGCAGTAGTGGTGTTAACACTTGTGAAGTCGACACTGTTGGCGTTAACATCACTGGTGTCAGCGCTAGTGATGTCAGCGCTGGTAGTGTCAACACAAGTGCTGTCGCTACCGTAACCACACCGTCAACCACTGCCACACATTCCCCCCACCCCACCCCACCCTACCCCAGCTACCACACTTGGACATACCGCTGCCACATCACAACCACACTACCAGTCACTACGACACCAGCCATTGTCACCACTCTGCCTCACCAGTCAACACATTGACGCACGGCCACCACACATATTCTGACTACCATAACCTACCAGTCATCGCTTCTAGCCACCCCTGCAATCATCACCACAACAACTACCACTCCTTGTCTGATCACTGCAACACCTACTTCTTCCCCACCAATAGTCAGTTCTACATCACAACCAAAACTCCCCCAGCACTTGCAACCCATAAACATAGCTTACCCGTCAACCATCACCACCACACCTCAACCTCATCACGAGCCAACACTTCCATACCACAACAACCACAACTCCTCCACCTACTGTCATTAAGACAAACCACAAATCCCCCACAAACCATCACTACCACATCAAAACCACACTTTCCCCAGCAATCGCCGAGACATCACCGCAACCACAATTCCCCCACCAACTACCACTACCACGCTACAACCATTACTGCCCTACCAAGACTTCTCCACTCACCACCACTACCGCGGCTGCCTTGCCAACCCTCACTACCACAATATAACAACCCTACCAGTCATCATGGCCACCACTTCTCCACCAACCACCATTACCACATCTTCCCCAGCAACCGCCACTGCCACACCATCCTTAGCTTCCAGTAACATGCATAATGGATCCACTTTTTATTCTAGAAGTCGAGATCTATCTTTAGATGGAGTAAGATTCCAGCACTTTCTTCTTTTCTCCATCAAAGGTCATCACTCTCCACCAGACGTCAACACTCTCCTCCAGAGGTCATCACTCTCCACTAGAGGTCAACACTCTTCCCCAGAGGTCATCACTCTCCACCAAAGGTCACCACTCTCCACCAGGGGTCAACACTCTCCACCAGAGGTCAACACTCTTCACCAGTGATCAACACTTTCCCCCAGGGGTCAACACTCTTCCCCAGAGGTCATTATTCTCCACCAAAGGTAACCACTCTCCACCAGGGGTCAACACTCTCCACCAGAGGTCAACACTCTTCACCAGTGATCAACACTTTCCCCCAAGGGGTCAACACTTTTCACCAGAGGTCAGTACTCTCCACTAAAGATAAACACTCCACTAGAGGTAAACACTCTCCACCTTCTGTCAACACTCTCCACCAGGGGTCAACACTCTCCACCAGAGGTCAACACTCTCCACCTGTTGTCAACACTCTTCAACAGGGGTCAACACTCTCCACCGGAGGAAAATACTCTCCACATGCTGTCAACACTCTCCACCAGGAGTCAACACTCTCCACCAGAGGTCAACACTCTCCACCAGAGGTCAACACTCTCCACCTGCTGTCAACACTCTTCAACAGGGGTCAACACTCTCCACCTGCTGTCAACACTCTCCACCAGGGGTCAATACTGTCCACCAGAGGTCAACACTCTCCACCTGCTGTCAACACTCTTCAACAGGGGTCAACACTCTCCACCAGAGGTAAATACTCTCCACCTGCTGTCAACACTCTCCACCAGGAGTCACCACTCTCCAACAGAGGTTAACACTCTTCACCAGAGGTCAACACTCTCCACCAGAGGTCAAGGTGAAGTAACTAGTCTTTAGCTTGTATTCTCAGAGACTGCCAACCAATGAATCACCGCCACTGTCAGTCTCTACATACTGGCGTCACTAACTACTGACTCATCACCACTGACAGTCACCAATGATTGACACTGTCAAACAGTGCATCATCACCACTGGTGTCACGCCTCACTCTCGTCAGTGACCGTTGAATCACCACCGCTCTTCTCATCTCCACTTACAGCTGCTTCAACCACTAACCACTAACACCACCATCGCCGACTAGTGACACCCTCTTTGATCAGTAACGATACCATTAGCACCTATAACTTCCCATTAACTATTGACTTCAACAATATGTGTGTGTGTGTGTGTGTCTGTGATTACATGCTTGCAATTACCTATTTTCAGGTGGGAAGATATAAGGATCTAGTCTTTCCCCGTAACTCATAATTCTAATACCATCTTTGTTGCCTTCCTCTAGACCTTCTCTACCAGCTCTTTATGATACTTTAGGTGCAGTGACTAAACTTGTGAAGTATGTTCTAGCTGTAGCCTTATGTAGAGTATGAACAGCTTGCATTATATTTCCTTATCCATACACTTGAAAGCTAGTTCCTTCATGTCTGCACACAGTTTGCCTCCTAAACTCATCTCTGGCGACAGAGAATCCTGAAGCCTTTTCCTGCTGAACTATGATAATATTGACTCATTCTCTCATTTTATCCTATCTACAGTACTTCACATTTACTCAGGTTGAACTTCATTAATCATATATCAGACCAACTTTGGAGTCTGTCAAAGTCCCCTCATAAGGTGATGCAATCTACAACTCCTTTCACTTCTCTCATGACCTCTGCATCATCTACAAACATATTCAAGTGAGAGACCATACCTTCAGATAAGTCATTTACGTACATAGACCAAGACGAGCAATGGTGCCAGAACAGAACCTGCGGCACCCCAGTGGTGACGTCGACCCATATAGAGAAGGCTCCTCTGACATGCGTCTCTCTCGTAAAATCTAATAGGCTAGTTACCCAAGGTTTTCATTTCTCTAATATCCATGCTGTCTCCCACTTAGGCAATTTCTCCTCTGTAGAAAGTCATCTATTTTGTTTTTAATTATCTTTCTCAGAACCTTGCAGACTAGTTTTGTCAGTGAAACTGGTGTGCAGTTCACTGCTTGTTCCCGAGCCTGAAAGTCTAAATTCCCCCACTCTCTTCTCTTTATAATTGACATCCCCCAACATAAGGACTTTGCCATCTCTCAGAAGTGATTGTTTTAATGCATCACGCACCATGATTTCATTGTTTCTGCATTTGTTATTCTGGTATATTTGTTCTGAACTATCAATATTCTTTCGAGTAGTACATGATATCAACACCACAATGCACATCTTCACAGTAGTTTAGCTTCCCATTGTGCTTTGTTGGAATGGAGCCATCCTCTACCCTTTCCTGAAACGTGAAAAGACCATATTTATCAAGAGAGCCAATCCCACCCCCTTCTCTTTGTCTTCTCTTTCCCACTTCACCATCATATATCCTTCTGGGCAGGACAGGCGAGATCTTACCCGTTGGACCTTGGCATTTTTTCGCTGCACTTCGTAGGTATGTCATCAATTTTAGGAGCAGTTAACTCTATAAATACAATAAATATACGATCAATAGAAATAACTGTAGTCCGAATGCCGCTGGCAAGCTTTGGCTTCTACAAATTCACCATCACCAGGTGCGCTTTCCCTAATACGATCCTTGAATTCCAGCCATTAACATACGTGCACATTACTTTCAGTCTGACGCTACCGTGTCCTAATACTCCTGCCCTTCCATCGGTGCTGGTAGGGCTTTGTGTGTGTGTGTGTGTGTCCAACATACAAAAAGTCACTCAGGAACTCCATGTACCAAACAGGTGTCTAGTGACATATCTTGCTTTTAACGCTGTTGACTGCCGCCTTACAACGTAACTTGGCTCTCGCTTCTGACAGTTCGGGGTATGTGTATCACCTTGCAGGGGCCCCGCCCCGCCCTCTGACGGGCTTGCGTGTGGGGGGGAGGGGGAACCCTCTTCCCCCAAGGGTGGTGCACCCCACGACCAAGGTCGGGGGAACATCCCTCGCTGGTGTCCAGTTTTAACGCTTTTTTTTTCTTAATCTTAAATTTGTTGAAGACCGCAACCTTCATCAGACTCGCTGGGAATGCAAATCAGCCATTTATGATCTTAAATGAAACAGTATATGAGTTTCTGTCTATATACCTATATAACTGTATATCTATCTATCTATCTATCTATCTATCTATCTGTCTATCTATCTATCTGTTTATCTATATATCTATAATTCTAATCTGACTCTCTGTGCTCTTATTCATTCCCATTACACTGGGTTGGACCAGGTACAGACAGCCTTCATGACATTGTACCATAAGACGTATCGCAAACACGTCGTCGGTTTCTGAGGGAAACGAAATCGCTATATGTCGAATAGTTTCGCAGTTACGTCGTTTAGCTATAAGTCGTGTTTTCCCAAGACCTCACCCTGACGTATTTAGAAGACCTCCCCAACCCCTGCACCCTCTACATCACACATCCCCGTCTGCCCAGTGTCTTGAAGTGAAACATGGCTTCCTACACTTATAAAACCTACTCAATTTTTTCACTTTACCCATTTGTCGAGATGTGAGGAAGGAGCAAGGGCGGGGATGAGGAAAATGAGAAAGCTGATTTCTTTCTAACATAGCTTCTACGTTTGTTACGTTTGTTGCGTTTTGTTACGCATTTTACGTTTGCTAAATATAATTTCTAGTACAGCCTCTGCGTTTGTGACATCTGTTAACTTATTGAATATAATTTCTAGCATAGCTTCTAATTTTGTTACGTTTATTAGATATGATTTCTAACGTAGCTTTTCAGTTTGTTACGTTTGTTAGATATAATTATTAGTATCGCTTATGCGTTTGGTACGTTTGTTACGTTTGCTAAATATAATTTCTAGTAGAGCATCTGCGTTTGGTGCGATTGTTACATTTGTTAAACATAATTTCTCATTTACCATAGATTGTGTTCATAATTGACACAGTCCCGTTCTTAACTTCTGGTTCTTTCCCAATTTAGCCCCCAAAATCACAATTAATGTAGCCGTAATTACCAATTTGCTGTATTTCTTTCTTATTTCCTGTGTTAAGGAGAGACGTGTGTGTGTGTGTGTGTGTGTGTGTGTGTGTGTGTGTGTGTGTGCTATACGTCAAGGTAATATGAACCATACTCGATCACACTTATATAATTACTGATATTAATGTGTAACGAAGGAAGCCTAAGTCATACTACAAATGAATGTCCAGCATTTACTGGAGAGGAAGCAGAAGATTGTGAGAGGAAATGATACAAACGAAATCATTTCTGTGGCTGGAGTCTGATGGGTCCCAGAGCTGTAGGGTGGGCATTGTGGGAGGCGGGCAACTGCCGTGCCCTATCCCCCCCCCCCCACACACACACACACAGACATCGCGACGTCCCTCACTAAGGCCATAGGGAACGAGCGCCGTGCCATCAGGGAGTCTCTTTTTGTCACCGCCTGATGAATGATAAATCTGACGTCGTGAGTCTAGTAGGGTCAGGTGGCAAATTGTGGAGGAATTGGACCAGAGTCCTGTACCCGGAATCAAACAGACTACCACTGAGTAACGGTCGATGGGTGGTCGTTTCTTCGTTGACTGTTTTACTACACAATAAACGTATCATTAGCGTTGACGCTCATCATGGAAAAACGTGTAATAGTAACAGTAATTATCATTAATTTCAACTTTTAGTAACTTAAACGTTATGGTATATTTGTGTACCAAATCCTGATGCTTGTTGAATACAACGGAAATGAACGTTACATGTTTATCCTCAGGTCTTAATATGCTTTCAGCATTTAGAAAGAAAAATAAGATATTTCATTAACGTCATTCCTCGTACAACAAGTGATTATAAGTACAAGTGTTTGTACTTACAGATCACGTTGATTCCTTGGTTACGATGAAACATTGCTTCCTCGCTTCACCTGTAGAGGAAACCACGATCAGTGGTGTGTTGTGACTGCTCCGTGCTCTGATGTACTGTATCGTGCTACATCCACGTAATCACACAACCATGAGCGAAAATTCTCGTGCTAGTGTAAAGGTGTCTAGTGCTCACAAGAGGCAATGTAGTAGTGTTACTCTCGAAGTGAAAGGTGAACTGATAAAGGCAGATTAACCGTATCTAGAGTTAGTCTTTCAATCTGGACCGGTTTCATCTCACCCAGACATGAAATACAAGCATTTGATTTCTTGCAAGACGTGAAATACATTCAACTCCTTATCGCACAAGACGGGAAACGCATCTACTTATCTTACGAGACGGGAAACATATTTACTTGTTATCTTACGAGACAGAAAGCCTGTTCACTTGATATTTTCCATGACTGGAAACATATTCACTCGTTATCTTACGAGTCGGGAAACATATTCACTCATTCTCTTAAGAGACATAAAAGGTCATTCGTTTTCGTACGAGACATGTCATACATTAACTCTTTATCTCGCGAGACGTGCAATACATACTCAATATCTAACAAGACATGGAATACATTCACCCGCTATCTTGAGAAACGCGAAATTATAGTCACTCGTTATCTTTGCGAAGTCCAAAATACATTCGTTTGTTTTCATACGTCTAATTGATCATTGTTATCCTGCAAGACGAAAAATACATTTACTGTTTATCCAACGAGATCTTTAGTACACTGACCTGTTATCAAACAAAACATTAAATGCATGCATTCGTTACCTTACGAGATGTAAAATACATTTTCTTGTTATCCTGCAAGACATGAAATACATTCCAATGTTATCCTGCTGGATGTCAAATACATTCAATCGTTGTCATACGGGACATGAAACGCTTTTAGTCGTTATCTTGCTGGACACAAAATGCAATTCATTTGTTATCTTGCCAACCAGAAATACAATGCACTCGTCATCATAAGGGACACGAAATGCATTCACCAGTTATCTCACCAGACTCAAAATACAATCAATTAATCATCTCTTCAGACACGAAATACAGTTAATCAATTATCTTACCAGACACGATATGCAATTCACCCGTTATGTTAAGGGACACGAAACGCATTCATCCGCTATCTTGCCGGACGCGAAATTTAATTCACTCGTTATCTTACGGAACACGCAGCGCACTCACCCGTAATCTTGCCAGACAACGACACACACAAGTCGCTCGTTATCATGGGAGACAAATTTCCAGCCCCATGCAGTTACTTTACAGTGTTGTGTCCACTGCGCATCATGCTATCGAAGAGGGAAGAGAATCATGCCCCAGTTTGGTTGCCCCGGACCACAGTGGTCAGCCGAGCGGCTCAAAGCGCCGAGGAACAGGGCGTGACCCACACTCCTCACTCTCCTATTGCCTCTTCGTCACTCCACATCAACAGCTGAACTAACGACCGTCATTGCCATCGCCTCAAAATTGCTCTTCGACGTTCGTGATGATGACTTGAGAATTCGTTTCCTTTCTTCCCTTTGTTTTATGTATACAAGCAGCCAGGAGGGTGGTATAGTAATGGTATGTTGCGTTTTGGTCGCTGGGGTTCCAAGAGGGATACAAACCCCTGTCCGCAAGGTCGGGATGATTGTAATAGATGTTTCATCCGCGACTCAATACATGATACATTTTTCATTGTTTGAATTCGGCAACTCGTGTGATGGTTCGTAAGAGCGAAGGGACGTGCTCTCAGTTTTCAGTTGTGTTTGCGGGAGAGGAGAGAAGTTTTCGAGAAATTCGTTTATATATATATATATATATACATTGCAATAGTTCACAGTGATGCACGTGATCTAGTATTTACTAATAGCCATGAGGAAAATGGAATACAAGTTCCCAAGTGCACATTCGTGTAATGATCACATCGTCAGGGGAGATACAAGAATGAGACAGACTTTTAGAACAATCAGTTGATATACAAGAAAGAGACGAAGCTAAGATGCCACAGGTAAACAAGTGTTACCAGACGGTGGTGTTCGGGTCTGGCACCGTGCCTGTCATGAAATTTTATTAAGTGGACAGGAAAGGGAACTGTTTAAAACTTTTGCCTACGACAAGCTATCCAGTTTGTATAGCCCTTCACTAATATTCATGTTACAACTCTTTGTGTATTTGGTAACAGAAGATTCAATAGTATTTCTCGTGGTAAAGGACTCATAATTGATAAATGAATTAGCGTTACTCCAGTCAATACAATGGTCATAATTTTGAACATGATTAAACAAAGCATTTGATTTTTGTCTTGTTCATATACTATATTTATGTCGCTCATGTTTGACATTATGATCTTTACAAGTCTGCCCATCATAATACATATTACAGCTTTTACATGGAATTTTGTAAACACAGGCCTCAGAATTTTCTGACGAGTTTTTTATTGAGATATTCTTAATGGTATTGTTATTGCTGAAGGCTACATTCATATTAAGGGATGTAAGCAACCTGGAAAGTAAAGTAGAATTATCACTAAAAGAAAGAACTAAAAGATTCTTGGAATCAAGGGGAGTTTGGGGCTTACTCTATAAAGTGATTTCCTTGCCATCTTAAGAGATTTATCGTTAATCAGTGAAAGATCTAGGATACTTTTACATGGATCCATCAAGAAATATCCCCTCAAACTCATCAATAAATTCCTGACTACATATACGTAATGCCCTAGGGAACATCGACTTGATTGATATGGTTTAGCTATGTCATGTTCAGTTGAGTGACAAAGAATATAAGAACAAACATTGGTGGGTTTTCTGTATATAATAAACGTAAACATGTATCTATCCCCACGGATAAGGCAGTCTAAAGTGGCGTCTTACCTTCGGCTCTTCCTTGTATGTCAACTGACCTTTCCAAGTCTTCTATCTCATTCTTGTATCTCCCTGACAACGTGATCATTACACGAAAGTGCACTTGGGAACTTATCGTGTTTCATTTACCTTGTGGTTATCAGCAAATATATTTCTATTTATCTATTTCTTTCACTTGATCGCTGTTTCCCGCGTTAGCGAGGTAGCGCCAGGAAACAGACGAGGAAACACCCATCCACTCATATACACACAAATC
>JAYMFT010195068.1:0-2500 GCA_038088735.1 Panulirus argus
GAGTTATATATATATATATATATATATATATATATATATATATATATATATATATATATATATGACTGCAAAGTTGCTGCATTTTTTAGGTTCTTTTAGAAGATTAGATTACTGTCTTCTGAATAGATTAGAGTTAGTTATACATAGTAGATTAAATTTCAATAAAGTTATATATATAGGATATATGCAAATTAAGGCTTTTTTTTTTTTTCCCGCATTCTACCAAGCGAGTGTTGGAAAGGTAGTTTTGTTGTTAGAAGAAAATGTAAAGTTTGAATATATAAAAAAAATGTAAAGTACAGTTAAGAATTATTAATAAATTGTTTTTTATTTTATTTTTTTTTTCCCCCATTCAAGCGGAACTGTTGACCAGAGTCTTAACGCGGGCGCCTTAGTGCCGGCCTAATTAGTGAGTTGCTACTCTTTGAGAAGCGTTTGAATAGGGAGCATATGTAATTGTGTGGCGGCCTTCGCTAAGACTTTTGATGGCGTTGACAACAGGCACACACAGGGGTAGCGGGGGCGGTGGTCCAGCCAGGTTCTCACTTGAAGTACTCGTGTGAGACAAAGGAAGTAGAACATAATTAACCTTATTAATGCTCTCCCTTTGAATGATATTGAACCGTCTACACTACACGCCACTTCCTGGTAGCGTACAGCGTTGGCGAGAGAGGAAGGGACAGTTGTGGAAATACACCTTTGAGGCGTTTTTTTGGATTTTTTTTTTCTAAGTACATTACTCCTACACAACACGGGAATAGATAGGATTTGACATCACCTTCTCGACGGCATGAAAACTGGATTTATTTTTTGGGTTATGCTGTTGATGTTTTATTTATTTATTTATTTATTTATTTATTTATTTATTTATTTATTTTTTGTATATAGATTGAGAGTTCTAACAGATGACATCTTGCGGTGGTCTGACACATGCCAGTACTCTTCCTCTCATGACTCCTCTGTGTTAAGACCACAGGAATATTTGCCATGTGTCATGAAAAAGGCGTGACCATGGAGTAATGGAGGAAGAAAGCGTGTATCATCGCCACATATCATCTTTCTGTTTCGGATAAAACAGTCAACAGCAACTGTCGGCAAGTATGCATACGTATGACTGAATTGCATACAGATAAACATGTTGAATGCGGAGAAATTGAAATACTCCTGTTTGGGCGTTAATAGCTTTGAATAGTTTCTCTTAAATGTTTTTCTTCTTACCCATATTTTGCTGAAAAACAAAGAAGATTGACGTTAACCGTTGAGACGCAGAATCTCTTTAAGAAATGACAGTTACTATGATGGTTAGTAATGATTTTCAGGAGCTTTAATGAGGTCAGAGACTGATGAAACTATTAATAAGTTTTCTGTCTGTATGATACCTTGCTGTTGCCTTAAAATAGAAACAGGCGCTGTTCGTGCTTTAAGGATTCAGATTTCATGATCTAAATCTGTGAAATTGCGCAGCCGAGCGAAAGCTGATCACAAGAATATTTTTCAAGGCTGTTTACCAGGATTTTGATGGTTATTTGTTACTGCTGAATTCGTCCTTTCCGTAGATTTTATCATAACTGCCATCTGCCTCAGAGAGAGAGAGAGAGAGAAGGAATTTGTTGAGACCTCTCCTCTTGGCGACCGTAGAAAAAGCGATAAGCTTTAGGAAATAGTTCTCCACATGATGGCTGTCCCGGCTTGTTTGGGGACACACACACACACACACACACACACACACACACACACACACACACACACTCTCTCTCTCTCTCTCTCTCTCTCTCTCTCTCTCTCTCTCTCTTTCTGATCCCTTATCTCTCTCCCTTCCTTCCCCCTCCCTCTCATATCTAAGCAAAGTATCGCACGGACAGGCAGGAAAACAGGAAGTGCCTTATATCTCACACAATCTTCAACTACTGGATCCTCTAGGAGGGAAGATGCACCGTCTGCAGGGCCCTCGGGACGGTAATGGCTGGACAGAAGTGGCCATGACGGGGGATGGGGGAAGGGGGAGGGGCTAGTGGACAGAAGTGGCCGTGACTGGTGGGCTCCCAGCAAGGGACAGCAAAAGGGCCATGACAGAGAGGGAGGGAGGGTGGGTGGCCCCAGGTGGCCAGTTTGCATGATAATCAGGCAGTTGGGCGAGTCTGGTGATGGACCTATTTGCGCATATGGGGAGTGATAGCGCCGAAGTGGACGCCCGCCATAACATACACCGGGTGTTTTAGCTGTAAGGCAGAGGGGGAAGGATGGGAAGCACGGTGTGTGTGTGAGAGAGAGAGAGAGAGAGAGAGAGTGAGAGAGAGAGAGAGAGAGAGAGAGAGAGAGAGAGAGAGAGAGAGAGAGAGAGAAGCTATGTAGGTGATCATGATTCGAGGCACAAGGAGAGCAAGTGCCCTGTGTGTGGATAACTGATTCTCGCGCCTCAGTTGAAGGAGGGCGTTGTGACGGTCGTAAACAATGACATCCCCCCCCACCACGCTGGGCACATGTGGCACTGCTCACTAGT
>JAYMFT010195068.1:5000-11787 GCA_038088735.1 Panulirus argus
AACACGGACCACAGCTTCGTCATCGGGTGTAAGGATGTGCCTAGGGAAACAGAGACTGTTCCATGAGGAAAAAAAAAAAGAAAAAGAAAATTGCATACTGGACTCGCTGTGACGTCAGCAAAGCTATTGCCATCATCCTAGATTCGATGAAACTGTGATCGTATGTGAGGAAAGAACATTGGCTGCCCAAGTTAGGTGCAGGTAGGAGTAAGGCTCGAATTGAGGAGGATGGCATCCCTCTTGTTACCTGAAAATCAAATTATTATTCCCCTTGTTGTCTTAATAAGGGGATGGCATTCCCCCTTCTTAACTCGTAATCAAATAACCAACCCTCTTTTTAACTAAACAAATTCCGCTATAACGTCAGCCTAACAAAAGTGACTATGCTAATGAATTCGCTGCATATCTTTCCCTAAAACGTCAACAGGACGTAGCATTATACACTTACATAATAACATTTCTTCACAATTTTAACTATTGGGGTATATCCCCCAAACACCCCCCTACTTAACCATCCCCCCATGTTAAAATTTTACAGCCTTAGACTACTGTATAAAAGCGATGGTGCAAACTGGGCAAACGAAATGTGATGGAAAGCAGATTCCAAGGGTAAGGAGAATGAGATACACTCAACAACATATCTGCTCATTTTTTCTGTGTATGAACGTTGTATTTGGTGCTCGCCAGTATTTAACGCGACATACTTTACAAATACAATCAATCAGTAAAAATGAAGTTATAGAAATTCCACTGTTATCCCCCCACTGTAGCACAGGCGTTATATCTGAGAGAGAGAGAGAGAGAGAGAGAGAGAGAGAGAGAGAAAGAGAGAGGGAAAATATCCGCCAGAAGAATCCAGCTCCGGACCCCACGAACAAGGGAGCCTCTCTCCTGTGAGAGCAATTCCCAACATGACTGCTATAGCTCGGACGCCGACGATTTTCAAGAACCGTCCCAAAAGCATCCACTCCGGAGGATCCGTGTGAGGGAGAGAGAGAGAGAGAGAGAGAGAGAGAGAGAGAGAGAGAGAGAGAGAGAGAGAGGCACTGGTCCTCCTCGTTACAACCCTACCAAGACGAGGCGGCAACAATATACAATAGTTTTCCTGTTGTCCGACCAGACCAGACCACCCCCCTCCTTCCCAACCTCTCCCAAAATTTGCAAGAACGGTGACATTAATTGTGACAAAGTCGTTCCTGACCGTTTAATTTAAACTCATTTACTAGAAATTCACACAACTGCCAGACAATTAATTTCACCGACAAAGGCAACATTAACCGACGGCGAGCGGCACAATAAACAAAGGAGGTAACCCCGCCACCAGTTCTGTGTGTCTGTGTGTGTGTGTGTGTGTGTGTGTGTGTGTGTTGGGCGGGGGGGAAGGAACCCACAGTCTTATTCATGAAGCTGTATGAAGGACGCGAGGAGAATTCTGCCTCTGTGAGCAACACTGACGTGGTAGCTGTGCCAACGGCTGACAGAAAGGGATATATATGACAAAAAAAAAAAAAAAAGTCTGACTGACAGTGTGACCAACTGGACATCTGATATATACGTGAACCAGAAATGGTTGTATGTGAAGTACCGAGTCTCCGTTTTCTATAAACTCTTCTAAACTAAAAGAGTGGGAAGAGAGTGATCCTTAAGGATATACTCAAAGATCTTTCAGTCCCTGGCAGCCGTCAGAACAGCAAGAGATCACCGAAAGATTAGCCTCCTGAACGATATGCTGGGCTAGCTTAGGTAAGGGTAAGTTAGTCTGAGCTAGGTTTGTTTTTGTTAGGTTATTCTAAGAAGTTATGCTTCTCAGATGTCGTGAATGATACTAACAAGAAAGAAGGTGTTCAAATGTTTCGTTCAAATTCTTTCATCTCGAAAAACAGAGGACCTGACGAGGATGCGTTATCTGAAATACGGTTGATGACTTTGTCCCTATATTCCTCTGCCCCAGACTCTTCAAGATATCAAAAAATGCCCAAGTGATCTTTAGTCTCGTGTTCTTTAAAAACAACTAAGGTTCGATAAAACAGTTTCACCGACCTAAGAAATAATAAGACAGATGAACAGACGATCACACACAGACACACAAACATACATATATCTGAGAGTGTATGACATATAGATGGATGAAGCGTGTGCAGGTATGTTCAAATGTATGTAGAGAATCTCTTGACCCTACCTCTTTCCTGTTCCTAATTATCATACCTTCTTTCTCTCTCCTTCTTTGTATCTATCAACCTGTCCTTATCTTTCTTTCCTTCGTTCGTATTCCCCATCCTCCTTCGGCCTCTTGTATTCTCTCTTCCTTACAAGATTATCCAAGTATCTTTCCACGAGTCAGTCACGACATCCAATAACTCCTGTTTGGCTCACAAAGTCTGGCTCGTAAAGAATCGCTGTTCTCTTTTCAAACTCTTGCAAGATGACGAGCTGTCAAGGCGGTTGAAGATGTTTACCGGCACGGTATGGCCCGCCTTGTATACTTCAAAAGCTCGACACAAGCCTAGTATGTTAACGAAAGACTTGAAGAGATCCGTCCCCTTGATATTGTAAACATAATCTAACTGATACTCAAACATGAATTCTGGGCAAAACAAGCATGGGAGAGATTAATTCTTGAAGGAATTCATTCCTTATTTCACTTTAGGAATATCAAATCATAATCTAGAAAAGCAGTACTCATGATAGAGAAATCTAGTTCATTGTCCCATAATGTTGTGTTCTCTTGATCTCTTGAAAAGCAGGATTTACCTGAATCTCGATTCACCGTGACTCCTGGTCACTATAAAAGCTAATGGAGACCCCGAATCACAATTACCTACGGCTTGACTCAATCTGTAACTGAAAGAAGTGACAAGTTTTTCCTTGCATACCTACGTACGATGAAAATCTTTAAAATGATTCTTAATAAATCCGTCCTCTGACAAAGTTAAGCAAGAATGAATTCCACTTTTCTGCATTAAGGTTCCTATAGCGGTTAACTATTTCTTTAAAAATATCTATGTAAATCACTTTCTAAAAGCATGGCGAGAAGAGAGCATTACCTAATAAAAAAATAAGCGAAATTACAAGCATTTAAATCTATCCTTCGTTTGTGGAACGAGGCAAGAGAGAGAGAGAGAGAGAGAGAGAGAGAGAGAGAGAGAGAGAGAGAGAGAGAGAGAGAGAGAGAGAGAGAGAGAGACTGCCTCCTTCCCTTTCACACAGCGACCCCGCTAGCGAACAGCAGTTCCGAGGCTGATGTGACATCCTATTGGCACAGTGTGTGTGAGAGCTCTACGGCCATGGGTCGTCTGGCAGGGTAATCTGACACACAATTTGGCCCACTCGGCGATATCTGCGCCCGAATCAGCGGCGGCTGAAGCAATTGCTCCATCCCCTTGCGGAACCGGGCGAGTGAGGCGGCTCCCCTGTCATTTGTTTGCGTGACAGTTCGTTGTTATCCTCCCTGATGGCTGAGCTTCATCTCATAACAGCTTCCCCTCGAGGTGGATGCAGGGTTTCTCTGCTGCGGCTTCCTGATCTAAGATGCTTTCTACAGGCTCAGATCTTTCTTGCTACCGTGGCAAAATCTTCGCGGCTTCCAGACACAGAACCTTGATATGTGGTTCACTCTATCCCGTCCTTGTTGATTTCCTGGTTTATGCTAATAACCTGATGTGTAGCGACCTTAATCGAGTAATCAGTGGTAGTAACAGAAGTCATAGCAACGAATTCTTTATGCTCACCCAAGAGATGAGAGTTCATTTCTCATGGTAATTCCACATCAAGTTACTGAACTCATGTTCTCCATCACGGAAAGTGATAGTGTTATATACTAAAGTTAACAGAAGGTGATCAAATGATTCTCTCAGTAAGAATTACATCCTTGAGTCCCATTATTCACTATATATAGCTGCTTCACGTAAAAGTTATATTAGAGTATCATGAGTGGGAAATTCTACGGAGTCTAGTAGAATTTTTTCCTGTGCAAACATCAATAAAAAAGTTTCTTCATATGATTCGTCAGCGGCCGCTGGAACCACAGAAGGGCTGGAGAATTTAAACTGCCGTCAACGGGGAAGGGTCTTGGAAGTCCTAAATATATGAATAAAAAAGTTACACTAATGATCAGAACGATTACCAAGAAATACATATCTATACACTAATACTATTCTCAAGAATTTTTCAAAGATTCAAATAGGTTCCTCAAGAAACAAAACTATATCGGGAATCAAAAATCTCGGGAAATAGCGCTATGAATCAGAAGGTCGGAAGCAGGAAAGGAAAAAAAAAAATCGGGATCTCTATCATCTTTCTGTAGGGATGGCAGGAATGAAGAAGGAGTTCACAAGACGACACTCACCAGTACCTACAACCCTTCCAGGACAGGATCAACGCCCCCAGCAGTAGCTATGACCCTTCCAGGGCAGGATCAATACCTGGCCAGTACCTACAGCCCTCCCAGGACAGACAAACTGTACCTGCGACTCGCACATATACACCATGTCTTCTGGCTTGGTGGAGTGGGGTGAGGGTGAGGGGATTACCGGCACGCGCCAGGGGTGATGCCACGCCCTGGCCTGCGTCAGTGGTAGGAGTTACTGTACAGGCAAAAGTTCTTCTGTAGAGTCACTGTGTATCCTGACGGTGCTGTGGGAAGGGAGGGTCTTGTGAGTAATGCTACGCCCTGGCCTTCGTCAGTGGCATTAATCACTGTAACTCACTGTATGTCCTGACGGTGCTCTGGGAAGGGAGGGTCCTGTGAGTAACGCTACGCCCTTGCCTACGTCAATATCGGTGTTGGGGGGGGGGGGGGTGCCAGGAGAGCTGGACTCTTTCTTGCTGGCGTCGCAGCCTCTTTGCCATCAGGCAGCGGCACTCCTGCGAGTGAAGCCTCGTGCTGGGCTGCGTCAGTAGCGGCGGCGCTGCGGGGCGAGAGTGGCTCAAAACGCGGACAAAAAAGGCTTCTCGTTAGATGCCATTAATGACGAGTGCTCGAGGGTATGTGTATGAGAGAGAGAGAGAGAGAGAGAGAGAGAGAGAGAGAGAGAGAGAGAGAGAGAGAGAGAGAGAGAGCAAGGTAACGAGGGAGAAAGTGAGATGGAGGAAGCCGATGGCGGAGTCTGGTGTTCCGACATGCTGCTATAGTGGCCTCAGCCGCCGTCCTTCTTGCTGGGGCTTGCTGCCTACCGCCTTCATCTCCTGCTGCGGCGGAGGGTGAGTGGTGAGGGAGAAGGGGTAACGGAGGTGTGAGGTAGTGAGGCGAAGGAGACGGGGATGAGGTATGCCGGCCCGTAGGTTGAGAGAGAGAGAGAGAGAGAGAGAGAGAGAGAGAGAGAGAGAGAGAGAGAGAGAGAGACACAGCACGACAGAACCACCGTGACGACCCCCCCGAGCCCACCACTCCCCGTCCACAGGTCGTATTAGTTCATGCCACCACGACCCCTTTGATGTCAGGCCAGCGGGACAGTTATCGGCTAAAGTCACTCGAGCTGAGACTACTGGCAGCCTGCCATATGACCTCACATGACATTCCCCACGCGCTCCGTATAAGCAAAGCTAGCTTCACGTACACTGACGTGGGGAATTAGTCAGGTGAAACAAGCGTCTCTCAGGAGATATGGTTGGTGTGTATGGTTGACAAGATGTGTCATCTCGATACTCCTCGGGTAAAGCGAAGACGTGCAGGCTGTCATGTCATAGCGGCCCTACGAGTGTAGAACTCTCTACGTACCTTCACGAATAGGTGATTTTCTCCTGGGTCGGACCTACGGCAGTCGGCTCTCGGGAGATAACAGTCTGACAACACACGGAAGTGTTGCCAGCTTATGACTAAAAGTCTGTTCATTTCTGCGAAGCGACAGTGAGGGCATAATGAACACAGCTACAATGGCTGGGAACACAGTATTACCGTGCGAAGTACCAGCAGCATACTCAAGAAGGGGAAGAGTTCTCAGAACTATCATAGAAATAATTTTTTTTATCTTTCTATTGTGCGGAGGGAGAGGCAGGAATCTCTTTTTGAAAAAAAAAAGTGTGAAAGGTTAGGTTAGGTTAGGCTTTGTTCTTTTGCCTGGGATTTTGTTTCCCTGCCTCGCTGAGATTCTGTCCCCTACATTTTTCTGTTTTGTTTTGGGGTTGTGTTCTGTCCCATAACATTTTACGTCCTGCCTTTTTCCTCCTCCGCCGTATTGTTCCCTGGCAACTTATCCTATGAGAATCTGTCCTTCAGCACTATATTCCAGGGAGCTATATATATAGTCAGGTACTCTGTCTCGTGGCAATTCGTCCTCATTTAAGATCTAAGGGCGAGTGTCAATCCGTCATGAACAGATTACAATATTAGTCGGTTTATGGTCTCATGACTAACACAAGCTCAGAACTGAACCTCCCTAGGACCGTGTACTCATTACTCTAAGTCTACGCTGAAGCACCAGTTTTGCATCTATTATTGTAAAAGGTTTGTTCCCCATACAGTAATCTGTTTCGTGTCACGTATGACCAGAGTGTCTGATGGTGTTTACATACGATACACATTATCCTGTATACAAAAGTTTTGTCCCTTAACACTATGTGGAGTCTACATTCTAGAAGATCAGCTTTTAGATATATGCTTAAGAATCTTGAAAGCAAAATTAAGCTTCCAGTTGACATAATCTACTGTCCCGGGATGAGGGGTCATGGAAAGAACAGGTCATGGAGAGAGGAGGCGGTGAAATGGGATGGTGGATCCCGAGAGAGAGAGAGAGAGAGAGAGAGAGAGAGAGAGAGAGAGAGAGAGAGAGAGAGAGAGAGAGAGAGAGAG
>JAYMFT010195078.1:0-11787 GCA_038088735.1 Panulirus argus
GAGAGAGAGAGAGAGAGAGAGAGAGAGAGAGAGAGAGAGAGAGAGAGAGAGAGAGAGAGGCCTTTTGACCTAAATGAAGGGAGATTATAGCGAGGAACGTCTGGTTTGTAACAAGTGCGTCAGAGGGCTTATGAAATGTTAGGATCATCCAAGGTGGAGTTGGACTGAGAAAAGAGAACTGTTCCTCTGTCATTAGAAGATAAAGTTTAAGAGTATTCGGAAGAGGAAAAACGAAGGTAAGGCAGCGCACTAATATTTCGAGGAAATACTTTTGTCCAAACACCAGATAACCCTATCATTGGAAGATGAGGAAAAGATCACCATATATCTTTTTAAAGAAGGGACACTTCACGAGTAGCATCTGCGCAGTGATTGCTGACGGAGATGAAAGCTGACTGCGAGTCGGAGGAAGGATAGCTTTTCCCAGGTTGGATTTGGCAGGTTCTACCTTGCCCGAATGGCCTCAGAACGGGAATGGCTGAGCCACGGACTGAAAGAAGAGGCAACCTTAGAGGAAAGGGAATATATAATTCCATTCCTGCAACAATAACCTCTGCTATACGTTCATCACAGCCAGTAGCATCACCAGAGGATGGACAGTTATCTTCCCAAAGAAAATCTACACAGATTTTTCGTTAATCTGTCCTTCCTACGTTATTACGGTGCAACTGTTGGCATTTGAAAGGGACAGGTGGAGGAAGAAGAGGAGGAGATGCAGAGAGTAAAGATACTTTTACAAGAGCGAGGACCAACTGAACCATTTCGTGGGTGAAAGTGTTTTGCTACAGATCAAGGGACTAGAGGTAAGAAAAGAAATTCAGAACGTTGGGAGAGAGGCCGTGACGGTCTGAAATATAGCTATAGTGGTCGAGAATTTATATCAGATCATTAAGAACGAAAAAGGCAAAAGGGATTCAACCCTAAACCTCCCCTCCCTTCTCTAGCAACTGTGTTTGAGGATTCCAACCATCTTCTGTGGCGTACGTTGAAGTCTCCTAAGCAGAGGACTTAAGTTTGAGGGTGAGTGGATCTCACGTCTTTCCTGCGGGGATACAGGTAGTGGAAACAAGCAATGTAGAGCTACAAGAGCAGGAGGCGAAGCACAGAATAATCTTGGCAGTTGGGACACAAATCTTGATACAGACGACGTAAAGGTATGTAGATTCAAAGTCCATGAGGCGTGTAAATGGCGCGATGATACTGGGATAAGCACCGACTCCTCCTTTGGGTTGGAATCGTGAGTAAAAGGTTTAGATGAGAATGTGGAGGGAATGAGTGAGAAAATAATAAGACTAGTTGGGGTTTCGAATAAGATATGAAGAGAAGTACGAACTAGATGGTGTTCGACGGTAAAACAGGCAAGATGAAGTACCGTGACTGCTGGCTGATGCCTGATTCCTTCCTCTCGTTGGCACCAGAGACAGGTGATACTTCAGAGGTTCTTAACTCGCGCCCGAGGATGCCGAGAGCAAGGGACCATAAATTTGTTGGATTCTTCCATTTTCTTTTTCCTGGCATAGTAACCGACATGACACAGGTACAACATGCCCCAACCAAAGGCCATCTCAGGCGAAAGGAATAAAATAAGAGAAAAGGGGAACAAAAATTTACCAGGACTCCACAGGGCTCCGTAGATGTTTGAAGATCGGATTCTTAAGAATAGACAGGTTCTGTGAAGAGGGAAACACGAAAGGAGGAAGAAGATTCCACAGCTTTAGCTAACTATTTGAAGGAAGAAGGTGTCACAGTGGTCAATCCTCCTGAGGCAAGTCTCCACACAGAAACAGTTGCGCGCCTCGGCACCAAGCCTTAGGGGCGGAGACACATCTCCCCGAGTCAATCCTGTTACCTCTCCTCAAGTCCATCCTGATCCATCTCTCCCTCAGATCCACCTCCGCGCACCACCCTGCCTTTCCTCGGCCAGTAGCACTCCTCCCTCCCTCCCTCCCTAATGCCAAACATTTCCTCTAGCCCTCGACCGTTCCCTGCCAGACAGTCGTCAGCAACCCTCTGCGTGACTTATTTCATCATTTCGTTAATTCTAACGGCGTGTGTGTGTGTGTGTGTGTGTGTGTGTGCGTGTGTGTGTGTGCGTGTGTGTCTGTGCATTTTCCTATCAGTTTTCCTTGGTTTAAAAAAAAGGAAAAGATACACACTTCTGTGATAGTATTGCATGTCCCTCTCACACCCGCAAATGGAATCCGATAGAAAGAAGTCAAAGCTGCCAATACGCGGGTCTTGCCAGCAAGTATTTACGAGGCTCCTGTATGACACGGCCAAGGTTGAGGGCTGGGCTGTGTGTGTGTGTGTGTGGGGGGGGGGGTACCGGCATATGTCAGGTTATTGATCAAAGGGAAGTGTATGTGTGAGGCGGACATGATATGTGTGTGTGTGTGTAGGGGTAGGTGTGTACACTCAAAGGTCTATTAAGCAAAGGGGAAGTAATCAAGTAATGTAAAGAGAGAGAGAGAGAGAGAGAGAGAGAGAGAGAGAGAGAGAGAGAGAGAGAGAGAAAAAAATGTTAACAAAAAACGTGTAACAGAACACGCTGAGCAACACACCGTCGCCCATTACATGGCAGCGATGGGGACTGCGTAGTGATGATGGTGAGGGACATAGGCGCGGAGGGTGCCAGGTGCCTGAGTGTACCAGATGCTTAAGAGTAGCAGATGCTTGAGAGTAACAGGCACTCTGTAATATCCAGGTCGTTACCTCTTCGACCTCAGCCCTGAAGGTCGCCCACGCCATCCTCGCCCGACAAGAAACGTGAAGCCTGGATCCGACGACACCAGTGACCCCATCAGGCGTCTTCACCACACAGCCAGCCAGAAAGTGAATGACTACGATCGAACGAGCAGTTGAAAAATGAGACTCTGAAGCGAGGAGAGGGAGAGAGATGCTCCTGGAGCTGCCACGGACCTGCGGTAGTTAGTAAAGGAAGCAGGAATTTGACCGAGGAGAGACACTTCCCACACTAGACAAACAGAGCCAACACTTGCCTTCAGCAGGGAGGAGGGTTGCCAGGCGGCGTATTCAGAGAACTAAATGCCAAGTTCCTGAGCCTGACATGAATCCTCCAAGTCTCACAAGTTTGTGAGGAGCGGAGGGGCTCGCGAAGGTTGAGTGCTGAGCCTGGAGTGAGGCAAGACTGGTGGGAAGGAGTCAGTGTGAGGGCAGCACACCCGACCCTGGGAACACTCTCATCCGGGGCAATTGTGCTAATGAACCGAGACATTTTAACTTTCTTACCTGCCTGCAGGGGAATACCGGACCTGGAAGGTGGTAACGAGCACGGTTAGTTCCTGGAACAAACCCCACACACACCCACACACATGAATTTAGAATGCCCTCCCCGCACCGTAAACATAGGTAATTACACACAGAATAACACGTGTGCAAAACCTTTTTCCCCGTTATACACAAAGTGTAATCATACACACGACACATACACCCACACACCAGAGGCAGTTAGTTAGAATCCTGGCCAGAATATCTTATGTCTCAAAAGTCTGGTGGTACCAAACTTTTCTTCAAGTGACTGTGGAAAAAACACGTAGGCCCTCTGGAAGGAAGGAGTCGGCTGCTCAGGAGGCTGACTGGAGTGATGCCGCCCACACCTGCAGCAGACACCCTCCTCCTCCTCCTCCCCAGCTCTCTGAGGAGGGCTGGAGCGATGCTCTTGAGAGTGGAGTGGACGCCGCTGCCATTGCCTTGGACGTCACAGGTGCTTTTGACTGTGTATCACAAGGACCCTCAAGAGAAGCTCTACTCTTTCGGAACCTAAGGTGGTCCTACTGCAGGGAAGGTCACTCAAAGAAATTATAAATGGCCGGCCATTCTGAGACAAGGCAACAGAAATGTCTGTATCGTCGAGTTGATGATATTTCTTTTACGTTTTTATAAGCAAACTCCCTCAGCCAGCCAGGTCCTCCCGACCTGAGGGTGTCCACCAGGTACCAGGAACAGATCATTAGCAGGAGGACCTGTATCGACCACAAAGTTATGCTGAAATTCATCTCTGTAAAGATGGGGACGGTGTCAGCACGTCTCCCTTAGTATGGTTGAGTAATGCAAAACTGACAACGTGATTCCCATCACCGACAATGTCTCTGGTTGACGAATGGATTCAACACGGAGCTGAAAGCTTCTCCGATACGGAGTCTCATCTCTACGAAAAATGGCGCAGATTCTCGAGGTAGGAGGCCTTTTAGTTATCAGAAAGCTCCAGTTCGGCTACAGTTGGTGCACGCACATGAGACGCGGAAATCCAGCCCGAGACGCTGCTTCGGTAGACTTGACAAGGTTTCGAAGCCGGGCTATACATACCTGAGTCCACAAACACCGCAGCATACACGGCCTCGGTTTACTGGGGCAGCGGGACGTGTGGCGTCGCGATTGTGTTTCAGAGGGTTCGGATCCAAGCTTTACCCTTACCAGAGGCGAAAACCTCCAACATCACTTAGAGAACAGTGCTTCTACATAAAGCCTTTGTCAGAGAGACCCGGAGGCCCGAGCGTCACTCAGCACCAAGAGAATTTATCATGCCGAGAGTGGCTCGCCTGAAGGATGTTTTGTTCTATTCCCTATCCTGCTTGGGACAGATATAGGAGCCATATGGGCCTCAGAGAACACCAGCCAAACCTGAATGTGTAAACAACCTGAGAGTGTGCGTGATCAGGCAAAAGCACTGACCCAGAAAAAAACCTCCGAACTGTACTGAATGAAATACATAGGAGAGAGAGAGAGAGAGAGAGAGAGAGAGAGAGAGAGGAATAATACAACACAAGGTACAGTGGTCTTGTTTCCCTTACATTATTAACAGCCGCGGAATTCACACTCGGCCATTGCCTTGATCTGGTGAGTCAATCTACAGGATGGTCTTTACAGCTATGAGAGGTGAGGGTCGTTCCCACCCTTGATACGAGAGGCCTGGGTCGTCCTCACACATGATAGCTACAAGAAGCGAGGTGTCCCCACATATGATAATAATCAAGACCAATAGAATTCATAATTTCTCAAAAGACCTTCTGATAAAGTTTAAGCTGCCTTTGAGAAATGATCGAGAATCCTTCGAATATTATACATCAGAATTGAAGGAGAAGCTGAGAATATTTCAGAAGGGTTCATGATAGACCAGATATATTGCAGAAGCAACGAGAATTACCTTAGGAATATTTCAGATATCGCCAGGGACATACACCGCCAAACTCCGACAACAGAAAACATTCCGAAACACTTTACCTTTACCTCGAGGTCTCTCGGGACTCGTGCGAACCTTCCGCTCAATTAGCGTGCGGTTTTATTTCTTGACTGTTATTCTGTTCGTGTGTGTGTGTGAGTGTCTGCAACGTGTGGTTCTTACAACAGTCAAGGCCGAGTTGCTGCTCCTGCTGATAGGAGGGCAGGGTCGTCGCCTCCTTCAGGAGAGATGGATACGTGCTTGGCATCCAGTCCAGAAATAGGGGGAAATTTTGCTCTCCAAGGTCAAAGGATTGACGCTTTAGTTTTTTTTATATATAACAAGAAGGGGTTTCACAGCGTCTCCGTCCGTAGAGACGGTACACTTCTTTGAGTTATATTTGACTGTAATCTAAGGACTGAGAGTGAAAAGGAAATGCTACTGATGCAGTGTGAAGGAGCTGCCTTCACAACGGAGGACACGGAGAAACACGGGATTATCATTTCCCAAGCTGACTTTTAGGGCAAATAGCAACAACCGGTTTGATTAGGAACCGAAAGCAAGGCTGCCGTGTCCACAGAGGCTAACATACAGAACTTAGACACTCAGCATTCCAGCTAATGACTACGATTTTTTTGAGGTCGAACACCGGAATACCAATGTTCCCGCTGCTGTCCACAGAAAACGGTGGGACTGGGAGGTGACGCATGAAATATACTCATTGCTTATTTTGCCGATGCATATATCGGCACCGATGGGGTCAAGACGTATTGTGCCTATAATGTTTATTCCCCTTGGCTTGAATTTATTACTGGATTTATCGACGTTTCTTCGAAAAGAAAAGTTTTTGCAAACAGAGAGATTCATGCACATATTCAGTCCCGTGAACGAAACGATGAATTTTGAATTCACCTGAATTTAGAGAGGGAATCGACTAAGCTCTCTTACCAGTCGCCATCTTGAAGTCCAGGGAAAGTGTAGTGTAAATGACCTGGTGTAAGGATTAGAAACAAATCCGACATAATACCGCTTAACCCATTGGTGCCGATACATCCGTCGGCAAAATAACCACTTCGAAAAATATTCCTCAAAAATTTGCTCTCTATTATAGAGCGCTATGTACGGCAAACATACCCTAGGGTCCATGTCCAGTACGCATACCATAGTGATCATGCATACGATACATACCCTGGGGTCCATGTATAGTGTACATACCCTTGGGTCCATGTATCGTTATGTATCGCCATCCAGCGGCAGGGGTTGCCAGCAGTTGCCACCCACCAGTAGGCCTAAGCTAATAAGGTCTGCCCGGGAAGTGGTCCAGATATGCAAATTGAAACAAATTTCAAGTCCGCATTTTTCGGAGCCCCGTTGGGGAAGGCTAATGCTGCTGCTGCTGCTGTGAACGTGTGCTACTTGCTACAGATACTGTGCAGGTGTGCTACTTGTCACTGCTACTGTGTAGCAAGAACTGGAGGTTGGTAAAGGAAAGGCTATTTTCAGAAATGTGCCACAAAACAACAGATGAATAATTCTCGATAGAGAGCAGTAGAACTGTGCTACGTAGAGACCAGTAGAAGTGTGTTACGTAGAGAACAGTAGAGCTGTGCTCCGCAGAGACCAGTAGAGTTGCGTTACATAGAGACCCGTGGAACTGTGCTACGCAGAAACCAGTAGAACTGAGCTATGTAGAAACCAGTAAAACTGCACTACACAGAGACCAGTAGAATTGTGTTACGTAGTGACTAGTAATACTGTGCAACGTAGAAACTAGTAGAACTGTACTGCGTGAGGAAACCAGGTGAAGTGTTCTTCATAAAGAAACCGGTAGTGCACCAAGAGACCTGTAGATATATACTACACAAAGATCAGAAGAGTTGTGTACAGTCAAGAGAGCTTCAGGTAATCCCCACAGATCCACCAGTTTGTCTCCGTTACGTTTCCTTATCTTTTTATTCACCTCCACCTACATCCACCTTCCACCTGTATCACTACCTTCCACCTCTATCTCTACCTTCCTCCTGTATCACTAAGTTCAACCGGTACCTCTCCCTTCCACCTCTATCTCTACCTTTCTCCTGTATCTCTACCTTCCATCTGAATATCTACCTTCCTCATGTACCTCTACCTTCCACCTGTATCTCTATCTTACTCCTGTATCTCTACCTTCCACCTGTATCTCTACCTTCCACCTGTATCTCTATCTTACTCCTGTAACTCTACCTTCCACCTGTATCTCTATCTTACTCCTGTAACTCTACCTTCCACCTGTATCTCTATCTTATTCTTTTATCTCTACCCTCCATCTCCATCTTTACAGGTATTTCCGAGAAAGAAAGAAACTGTTGGAAATGCTGGGATTTTACCGTTTGCTGTTGTGCTCTGTAGTCCCGTGCTTGTCCCTGTTTGCACTTGTTTACTCGTCTTTTGATTCCCTCTATCTCTTCATCTGCTGACCCTCCTCTCCCCTCCTCCGTTTTCGTTTTGAATTAGGTGGTTAGGAGGGTAGAAAGAGGGGTTGGACAGGGAGAGGTAAAATGGAGAAACGTAAGCTACTGAAGCGTGTGGCTAGAATTACTGAATATGTATTTCTTGCTGACTTACAAACGCATACCTCCTGGATATTGGGTGTATGTGTGTGTAGAGACGCTGTGTATTGCTTTGGAAAGTAGCTACTCCCGTGTAATAGCTGTCCACTGTCCACTGTATATATATATATATATGGCCGACAGTTGCCTCTCTCGGGGGCGTTTGAGGTTCCGATGGGAATCAAGTATGCTCCTTGTTTATTGGTGCTGTCGAAATCCTGGGTAGGTATATATATTGCTCGTTTTCTTTGTCATCTGATTTCTGCCAAATTCACCTGTGCTGTTGATTTTATGCATTCTCCAGTCGGTTGTATATCAAGTCGCAGATGTCAGACTAATATTTTCAATGTACGGTTATCTTTGATTTGTGACGCATCGTAGTACCTTATTCTGTACACTCTGCAGCATCAGCATATTTGATTTGAAGGCCAGACGAGAGGGAACAGAGTAGTAGTTCAACAGAGGAGGAACCACAGACTTTTACCAGATGAAGTTTATGTCTGTCAGGGAGGAGCCAGAATCTGTGCAAGCTTGTTAGGGCCGCTCTAATTTGGACAGCTCGCGTGTTTATACGGTTTACAGCCAGACTTCATGATGTAAATGTTTGTCTTAGAAAATTCACAGCTCTTCTGGTGCCGTATCTGAAGTTCCGTTATGTCACTAAGTTTAGCTCTCCCAAGAGCTGCACTTGTGAACATTTTACATCTATTCTTATTTACTATTCTCCTTCGTAGGTAATGAGTCCGGATGCCTCCAACTGTTTAAAGTTGGTATGCTGAAGACTAATAGCTGGGTGGCGTTGTCCACGTAAAGGACGTCCTTCTTCAGGAAGGCAAACCTCCCGTGTAAATCATAATCAAGGTTGGTGACAGGACGCTTCCCTGTGGGACCTCGCTCAGTAATGGGAATGTTGCTGTATTTATGGTTATTGTGGCGGTGCGTTGATTAAGGACGTTATTTGTCCACATTTCGTCGAAGGCTTTGCTTATGTTCTCTTGTATAACCACAGTTTATTCGCGGGCCTCTGGCGATTGCTAGGCTTTTTATTAGCAGCACGAGAGATTACAGAGATGGTCTCTCTACTCCTGCGGAAACCATATCACGTGTGGTTGAAGAGGCTGTTGTCTCTTGGTGCCATCTGAATCTAAGGTTAATAATTCTCTCGGATAATTTCCTCCTGGTACTTCTTAGCAGGAAATGGGCAAGTACTTGTTTGGTTCTGTTCCTGGTATTCTTGGTACTGATATCATCATTTCCCAGGCTTTCATGAATCTCAGTGGAAAGTAATCGGTGTTGAGTATAGACATGTAGATGTTAAGAGGGTATTGAAGGCTGTCCATAGTCCTGGTATGTCTATGATCGTCTGTAGCCCTGGTACGTTCATTCTAATCGAGAGGCAGCCGTCAGGGGCCGAACCTTATGGTCTAATGTGGGGTAGTTCCTCGTCGTCTGCGGGCCAGTCAGTCCAGACCTTAACTACGCGATGACTTCCTTATTTTTTTTTTTTTCGGAGGTGCTGTTGATCACAGGCTTCGATGTCTTCCTGAATTCGTGCGCCGTACCGTGTGTCATCATTTGCTTTGTTATCATTAACTTTCAGATATTTAATGTTGCTTCCTACACACGCACTTCCCCTCTCCCTAACTCTCCTTCCCACATCCTCACTTCCCCTCACCCTAACTTCTCCTTCCATACTCTCACCTCCCCTCTCCCTAACTCTTCTTTCCACGTTCTCACTTCCCCTCCATTTCTTTTTTGTGGCCAGAAGGGGATAATGAAGGGGAGACCGTAATGATGTTGTTATGTGATGATTTAGTAAGGAAGCTGGCAAAGCTAAATTGCGAATTATTCCTGTTGTATATCGACGGATGGCTGAATCCTCTCTCGGTGCTTTGAGGCTCCGTGGAAACGATGAGAATTTAATTTTTCTTTTAGAGTCAAAATGTTTTCAATATGTCTCAGTTGTCGTCTAGTTCTTGTCATATATTTAATGCTATTTCCATTACGTCTGTACCAATTGGTTTAATCTTGAGCCGTTTATATTTTTCAACGGTATTTTTCATTTGTGACGTATTGCAGAGCCTTACTGTGTATCCTTTGTAGCTGGAGGTGAGGTGCATGGGAAATCGGGGAGTAGGTCAGGCTGGAGAAGATCAAAGCCTTTACCAGATGTAATTTTTTCCTCTCCGGAAGGTGCCTGAATCTGTGCAGACTGGCGTGAGCTGCTGTACATTGTGCTTTCTTTCGTTAATATGTGATCAAGTTTCCTAAAGTTGGAGTATGGCTCAGAATTTTACAGATCCTCTGGCGTATCATCCCTTTACCATCTATGGCTATGTCGCTGGATCTTACTTTTTGCTTGTCTCTATTTTCCAGTTCTTTTCCAAGCGGTCTGCATGCTTCTGTCTGTACGAACTGGGTGTGTTAGAGACTACAGTTCGAATGGCATCGTATTCGTAAATGACGTCCACACTTATGTTCCCTACTGGAAGAGGAAATGTCTGCTGTGTATGTTATGAAGAGTGATGGTGACAGGACGCTGCCTTGGGGGATCCCCGCTTAGTATACGATATTTTGGTGAAGTTGTTGAGATGACAGTATCTTGCGGCAGTATAAATACTGCATAGCAGTCTCTCGCTGATTTCAGGCATGCATGACTGTAATAGTTAATAATGTAGGACACTCGTCCAAACTTTGTCGAAGGCTTTGCTTAGGTTTCTTTGCACAGCTGTGCAGTTTCTTCATAAGCCTCTGATAAACTGCAGTTTATCCTTTGTGCAGACGTGTTGCTTTTTACCCTCCTCGGTAGGCCGCCTTGGTTCTAATAACAGAGGCTGAGCTGGTTCTCGTTGCCATCTTAAGCTAAGGTTAACCATTCTCTTAAAAATATTTGCCCTGGTATTTCTTAAAGGAAGATGGTTTGGGGATTTTAGGTTAGAATCTGATATTCCTGGTTCTCATAATATCAAGAACATAAGAACATAAGAATTGAGAACACTGCAAGAGACCTATTGGACCATGCTAGGCAGGTCCTGAGTCTGTTGTCCACCCTACAACCAACACCGCTTGAACCCATAAACACATCCAACCTTCGTTTAAAGCTGCCTAAAGATCTAGCTTCCACTACTGTACCTAGCAACTTATTCCATATATCTACTACTCTATTCCCGAACTAATATTTACCCACATCCGACATGAATCTATTCTTTTCTAGTTTAAACCCATTATTTCTTGTCCTATCCAGTGGCGCCATTTTAATAACTTTATTCATGTTACCTTTACTAATGCCCTTGACCCATTTAAAGACTTCAATCATATCTCCTCTAGTCCTCCTCTTTTTAAGTGAGTGTGAATTCAGTCTTTTCAACCTTTCTTCAAGAGTGAGGTTTCTAATTCCATGGATCATTTTTGCCATTTGCCTTTGTACTCTCCCTAAACAATCTATATCAACTGCATTGTATGGAGCCCAAAACTGTACCACATAATCCAAAATTTGGTCTCACCAACGAAAGATAAAGTTGCAATAATACTCTTGGAGTTTCTTGCTAACAGTCCTATTAATGAACCCTAACCTCCTATTAGCCTTATTACGCATTTTAATACATTGTTGCCGCTGCTTAAGATCTTTACGTACCAATACTCCTACATCTCTTTCGCATTCTGTTTTACCAATAGTAACATCGTCCAGTTTGTAATCGGCGTTCCTATCTTTACCCACACTAAGTGTTCTGCATTCATCTATACTGAATTCCATTTTCCATGTACCCGCCCACTCCGATGATCTATGCAAGTCCCTCTGCAGTTTTACCGAATCTTCATCCGTGTTTATTACGGCCCCTATTTTTGTATCATCGGCAAATTTATTAAAGTCGCTGTTTATTCCAGTATCCAAATCAATAATATATTTATAACAGAGGTTATTCTTGCGGGAATGGAAGCATTTATCCCTTTTTCCTTCAAGACTACTTCTTCATCCAATCCATGGTTCAACCGTTCCTGTTCTGAGGCCATTCAGGCAAG
>JAYMFT010195089.1:0-11787 GCA_038088735.1 Panulirus argus
GTAATTATTTCCCCCCTGGTAGCTTCAAATTTCCCCCCAGGGGGAAATTTCCCCCAGTTTGGGAAATGCTGCTCTAAGCTCAAAAAGAAATCCAGTAGACATTGTTGTTGCTCACATTAAGATGGAAAAGATGAGATGTAAACAAGAGAGCAGCGGATCAAAAGGAAGGTGTATATGCTGAAAAAGGGCAAATGAGAGTTGGGATGAGCAAGTATCAGCAAGAGTCTTACAGAGATGGGCGAGTATGTTGTCTATTGGGGTGAGAGAACCTGGGAAGTGAGTCGGTTGTCGTTCCCCAGTGATGCAGCTTTGGTGGCTGATTGGAAGGAGAAATTGTTGAGGTTAGTACTGAATTTTGAAGTGTGTAAGAGGAGAAAGTTGAGAGTAAATGTGAACAAAATCAAGGTTATTAGGTTCACCAGGGTTGAGCGACCAGTTAGTTGGGGTGTATGAATGGAGAAAAATTTATGGAAGTAAAGTGCTTTGGATATCTAGGATTGGATTTGGTAGTGAATGGAACAATGGAAGTAGAAGTGGGTCATAGGGTGGGGGAGGAGGTGAAAGTGCTGGGAGCAATGAAGAATGTGTGGAAAGAAAGTTATCTCGGAGAGCAAAAATGGGTGTGTTTGAAGGAATAGTAGTTCCAACGATATCATATGTTTGTGAGGCATGGGTTATAGATAGGGTTGTGCGGAGGAAGGTGGGTGTGTTGGGAATGAAATGTTTGAGGACAGTATGTGTTGTGAGGTGATTTGATTGAGTAAGTAATAAGAGGGTAAGAGAGATGTGTGGTAATAAAAAATATGTGGTTGAAAGAGCAGAGGAGGGTGTTTTGAAATGCTTTGGACATTTGGGGAGAATGAGTGAGGAAAGGTTGACAAAGAGGATATATTTGTCAGAAGTGGAGGGAACAAGGAGAAGCAAGTTACCAAATTGGAGTTGGAAGGACGGAGTGAAAAAGATTTTGAGCTAAACATGCAGGAGAATGAAAGGTGTGCACAGAATAGAGTGAATTGGAACAATATAGTAAACTGGGGTCAACGTGCCTTCAATAGCCTGTACCAGGGCATGTGAAATGTTTGGGGTAAACCATGGAAAGGTCTGTGGTGCATGGATGTGGATAGGGAACTATGGTGTCGGTGCATTACACATAACAGTTATATATAACGTTAATGAGATGGCAATGATTAGAGCTTCAATTGCCTGTGCCATTTCAGCTAACATAACATAAAAGTGGTGATGAATGAGGTGGAGATGGAGTGAGTATTTTGACAGACTGTTGAGTGTTTGATCATAGGGTGGCAGATCTATAGTGCTTGGGTCAGGGTGGTATGTGAAGTAAGAGTGTCAAGGAGAATGGTTTTGTGAAGAGAGAAGAAGTGGTATTAGCCATCCATAAGATGAAATGTGACTAGGTAGTTAGAGTGGATGGTATTGCTGTTGAATTTATGAACATTGGTTGATTGGTTAATTAGGATTTTCAGTGTATATGTATGGATCATGGTGAGGTTTGAGAGGATTGATGGAATGCATGTATAGTGCCATTGTATTAAAGGCAAGGGGGATAAGTTGAGTTTTCAGACTACAGAGGTATAAGATTGTTGAGTGTACCTGGTAAGTTGTATGAGAGAGTAGTGATTGAGAGGGTGAAGGCATGTACAGAGCATCAGAATGGGGAGGAACAGCATGGTTTCAGAAGTGGTAGAGGATGTGTGGATCAAGTGTTTGCCTCACAGAATGTGTGTGAAAAATATTTAGAGAAACAGATGGTCTTGTATGTCGCACTTATAGATCTGAAGAAAGTTTATGATAGGGTTGATAGACATGCCTTGTTGAAAGGCTTTAGAATATATGTTGTGGGAGGAAAGCTACTATAAACAATGAGAAATTTTTATCAGGGGTGTAAGGCATGTGCTCAATTAGTAAGAGAGGTGAATGAGTGGTTCTCAGTGAAGGTTGTGTGATGTCACCATGGCTATTTATTAATGTTTATGGATGGGGTGGTGAGGGAGATAAATCCACATCTTGGAGAGAGGGGTGAGGATACAGTCTGTAAGGGATGATAGGGCATGGGAAGTGTTAGTTGTTGGTTGCTGATGATACAGCACTGGTGGCAGAATTGAGTGAGAAACTACAAACTCTGATGACTGAGTTTGGAAGAGTGTGTGTAAGGAGGAAGTTGAGAGTAAATGTGAATAATAGCAAGGTCTTTAGGTTTAGCAAGGTTGAAGGACGGGTTCACTGGAGTGTTTGTTTGAATTGAGAAAAATTAGAGGAAAGGAAATGTTTTAGATTCCTGAGGATGGATATGGCAGCAAATGGAGCCATAGAAATGGAAGTGTGTCTTAGGATGGGGAAGGGGCAAAGGATCTCGGAACACTGAAGAATGTAGGGAAAGAGAGATCGTTTTCTGTTAGAGCAAAAAAAAAGGTAAGTTTGAAGATATATTGGTCTCAGCAATGGTATGTGGATGCAGGACATGGGCCGTAGATAAGGATGTGCAAAAGAAGTTGGATGTATTGAAAATGAAGTTTTTGAGGACAGTGTGTAGTGTGATTTTTTTTTTCTAAGAGCATAATAAAAGGGTAAGAGAAAGGTGTGGTAATGAAAAGAGTGTGGTTGAGAGAGCTGAAGTGGGTTTGCTGAAATGGTTTGGCTACATGGAGAGAATGAGTGAGGAAAGACTGACAGAGAGGATGTATATGTCAGAAGTGAAGGGAATAAGAAGGGAGAGAACAAATTTGAGATGGAAGGATGGAGTGGAAAAAATTTGGAGTGATTGGGGCATGAACATGCATGGGATAGAGTGAATTGGAGTAATGTAGTATACATGGGTTGACATGCTGTCAGTGGACTGAACCAGGGCATGTGAAGCAGCCAGGGTAAACCATGGAAAGGTCTTTGAGGCCTGGTTGTTGACAGGGGGCTGTGGTTTCAGTGCATAATAAATGACAGCTAGAGATTGGATGTAAGCGAATGCAACCTTTCTCCCTTTGTTGCTGGCACTACCTCACTAACTTAGGAAACGGTGATCCAAATATGAAAAAAAGTTTGTTGGGTATTCCTGGTTAGCTTTATGGGAGAGTGATGATTGATACACAGAGCATCTAATTGGGGAGGAATATTATGGTTTTTGGAGTGATAGAGGATGTGTGGATTAGGTTATTGTGTTGAAGAAGTGAGATATACATAGAGAAACATAAGGATTTGAATGTGTCATTTATGGATGTGGAGAAAGAACATCTTAGGTTGGTAGAAAAGCTTTGTGGAAGGTGTTATGAATATATGGTGTGGGACGAAAGCTACTTGAATCTGCAAGGAGTTTTTATCAAGGGAGTAAGGCTTTGTGGGAAAGTTGACAGAGAGAAGGGTGAGTGGATCCAGGTGAAGGTGGGTTTGCAGCAGGGGTGTGTGGTGTCACCATGGCTGTTTAATATGTTTATGGATGGGGTGGTGAGGGAGGTAAATGCAAGGGTCTTGGAGAGAGGGACAGGTATACAGTCTGTAGTGGGTGAAGTGACCTGAGAAAGGAGTCATTTGTTGTGCTGTTTGCTGATAACATGGCACTGGTGGCATATTTGTGTGAGAAGCTGCTGAAGTTATTGCCTGAGTGTGGGATAGTGTGTGAAAGAAGGAAGTTGAAAGTAAATGTGAATAAAAGCAAGGTTGTTAGATATAACTTTGCAGAGAGACATTTTATATGGGGTGTGAGTCTGAATGGGGGATGCATTTTTCTTTTTCCCCCTGCTATTGGGCATGGCAGAGAAAGGAACCATGGAAGTGAAGGTGAGTCACAGGGTGGGTGGGTGGTCAAAGGTTTTGGGAGCAATGAGGAATGTATGGAAAGAGAGGTTAGTTTCTGGGAGGGCACAAATGTTTGAAGGTGTAGTATCCTTAATAATGTTGTATGGATGTGAATCAAAGGCTGTAGATGAAAATGTACAGAGGAGTGTGGATGTGTTGGAAGTGAAATGTTTGAGAATGATATGAGGTGTAAGGAGGGTTGATTGAGCAAGTAATAACAGAGTAAGAAAGAGGTGTGGTATTAAGAAGAGTCTGGTTGAGAGAGCTGAAATGGTATGGACATTTGAAGGGAATGAGTGAAGAGATATTGACAGAGAGGTTATATGTGTCAGTAGTGGAAGAGACAAGGAGAAGGGGGAGACTAAATTAGATATAGAAAAATGGATTGAAAAAGATTGTGAATGCTCGCGGCCTGAACATGCAGGAGGGTAAAAGACGTGCCTGGGATATAATGAACTGGAGCGATGTTGTATACAGGGGGAAGACATGCTGCCAGTCTACTGAACCAGTGCATATAAAACAGTTGGGGGAAACCACAGAATGGTGTTTAGGGTTTGGGTGTGGATGGGGGCTTTGGTTTCAGTCCATGGCACATGAACAAGAATGGATGAGCAGATGAGGCATTTCTTCATCTGTTCCTAGTGCTGCCTCGGTGATATAAGAAATTTCGAACAAGTATGCAAGAAAAAAACTGAACAAAATCAAAGAGGATGAATATGATGGAAAGGGAATGCATTGGACAATTTATTGTGTGAGGTGAGTGAATTGTGTAAGGAGTGACTGTGATGGGGAGAGGTGTGGTAGTAAGTGCAGTCTGACTGAAAGGGCTGACTAAAGTTTATTAAAATGGTCCAGATATATGGAGAAGATGAACAAAGAAAGAGTAAGAGGATTTGTGTAATAGAAGTGGAAGGACCAGGGGGAAGAGGGAGACTAAGGAGTTGATAGCATAGGGTGAAGGAGGCTAGGGGCTTCTGGGACTGTATATTCAGGATGTGAAGAGGCATATATAGGATAGATTGAATTGGATCATTATAGTATTTCAGAGGCAACATGCCATCTTTAGGCTGAACCTGGGCTTATAAAGTGTTTAAGGTAAATCATTCAATAGTGTATTGGGCTTGGCTATAGTTGGTAGGTACTAGTTTGATACATTATATGTGACAGCCAGAGAATAGATCTGTGCACATGAGACAATTGTTTGTTCCTGATTCTACTTCACTGATGTGGGAGAGGCAGTTGGATACAACAGGTTATGATCTATCTATATCTTTGATGTGCATTCCCTTTGGGAACTCCCTCAAAGAGGTAACCACAGCAAAAGAGTCTCCATTGCTGATGAACTCCATTGCCACCTCTTAGCCTTTAGTGCTTCACACTTAGCAGGCCACTGGTAGAGGGCAATGCTGGTGCAGTGTTTCCAGAGGCTCATAACTAATGTTCCTTTTGACTACTTCTACTTAATGTGGCTACATTATGTTCTTACCTACTACTTCTACCTAATGCTTCTGCCTAACATTCCTACCTACTGCTTATATCTAATGTTCCTACACAATGCTCTTGCCTGGTATTCCTACCTATTACTTCTATCAATTGCTACTACCATTTTGCTGATAGGCAGGGCTAGTGCAAAGCACTCACCGCAGGAAAATCTAGAGTTATGAAGAATGAGTTGTGTGAGGTAAGTTTTGTCAAGTGTCATGTGTGACAAGGAGAGATTGTTTGTGTGTGGCTGAATGCCAGCAATCCACCTTTGGTTGAGGCTGAAAGAAAAGATGACTACCTGGGTCACAGGAGGGCAACATGACAACCATTGAAGTGTTGACTCACCAAGCTGCCGTCACTAACCCTCCTGATAATCGGGTGGGTATTACTGATATTATACCCCCTAGTCAATGGCTACCTTTCGTCTACTATCTACCTACCTACCAGTTTATGATGATAATGTTAATTGAGATACACTAATGTGGGAGAGACACTTAAGTATAGCAAGTAATTATAGTAGTGATAATTGTAATAACAATTTTCTAGAATAACGCTCATACATGGACACTGCACAAAAGATGTTCACTGGTTATAGTCTTAAGGTAATGGAATTTAGCTGCATAGTAGTTTTTTACTGGAAAGTTACCGCTTATCACTTTATAACTTAGCAGTACAAAGATATTACATTTTCAGCGAACTGCCAAGACTTTTCTCTTGGCTGAAAATACAAAAGAAATACTTCAATGGCGTGCTGATGGACCTAGGTGTATCCTCTATGCAATTTGATACACCAGAGCGAGGCTTCATGCTTAGTAAGGATGGACCTCTTGACATGCGCATGGACAGCAATAGGTAATGTAGACTATCAGATTTTGTTTGATTTAGAGCGCATAGAATATGTCTGTTTAAAACTTGTATCTAAGCAGTATGTTTACTGCTTTGGAACAGTTAAGTGGTATGTGTACTGAATTGAAGACGAAATTTAGGGGGACTGCTCCATTAAATATAGTTGAAGATTACTGGGGGAAGAATGGCTTAGGAATGTCATAGGGGTAAAACTGTGGGTTAGTGTGAGAGTGAGGGATAAGGAAGGGGTAGCATTTCTCCTGAAGGGGGATTTGTGAGAATGTGTGAAAGAGTGTAAGGAACTGAGCCCCAGACTGATGTGTGTGGAAATAAAAGTGAATTACAAGAAATGGGTGATTATCTGTTCTTATGCACTTGGAAGTGAGAGGAGAGAGGTAGAGAGGCAACTGTTTTGGGAGGAGCCGAGTGATGTAAATGAAAATGTTGAAAAGCTTGTGGAATCAGGTATTGAAAAATGACTAATGACTGGGAATACCTGGTTAAAAAAGCGATGCATATATATGTATATAAGTCTTATTTATTATTATTATTGTTATTAATTTTTTTTTGTACTTGATCGCCATTTCCCACATCAGAAAGGTAACACCAGGAACAGACAAAGAAAGGCTGCATTTGCTCACATCCATTCTCTAGCTGTCGTGTGTAATGCGCCGAAACCACTTATCCCTATCCACAACCAGGCCCTACAAACCTTTCTTTTCCATGTTTTACCCCAGATGCCTCACATACCTTGGTTCAGTCCATTGACAACACTTTAATATTACTATTTTATATATTAAATATATTAGTATTTATGTGATGATAAAAATGATGATGATGATAATAATTATGATTTTTTTTCTTACATATTCACCATTTCCTGTGTTAGCAAGGTAGTGTTCAAAAACAGATGACAGAGCCTTATAGGGAAAATTCCTCACCTGCTCCCTCTCTTCCTTGTTTTGGAAAATTAAAACTTGAGGGGAGGATTTCCAGCCTCTTGCTCCCACCCCTTATAGTCACCTACAACATACAGGGAATACTTGGGAAAAGTTCTTTCTCCCCTATCCCCAGGGATAAAAGTGGTAATAATATTAATAATAAAAAGAACTAGGGCATGTGAAGCATCAGTGGAAAAACATGGAAAGATCCATGGGACCTGGTTGTGAATAGGGGGCTGTGGTGTCAGTGCATTGCACATGACAGCCTGAGAATGGATGTGAGAGAGTGTGGCCTTTATTTGTCTGTTTCCTGGCACTGCCTTGCTAATGCAGAAAATAGCAATCATGTATGAAAAGAATTAATGATGATAATGATATTAATGATATTAAAAATGATAATAGTGATACTAATAAAAATTATAATAATAATATTTATCCCTGGAGATAGGAGAGAAAGAATGCTTCCCATGTATTCCCTGCGTGTCATAGAAGGCAACTAAGAGGAGCAGGAGCGAGTCACTGGAAATAATCCCTTCCCGTATTACTTTCCAAAAGAAGGAGCTGAGCAAGAAGCTAAGTCAGGTATTTTCAGAACCTCTACAGCTCAGTCATCTGTTCTTGACGCTACCTTTCTTGTGCAGGAAATGGAAAGCATGTATGAAGAGAAAAAAAAATTAGTTTTAATAGTATTAATAATAAAATAATAATAGCCTTGGGAATAGGGGAGAAAGAATACTTCCCATGTATTCCTTGCATATCATAAAAGGTGACTTAAAGAGATGGGAGCAGTGGGCTGGAAGCCCTCCTGTTTTTGCCTCTCAATTTCTAAAAGATTGAACAAAAGAAAAAGCCAAGCAAGGAGGGCTCATCCTCCTCAAAGACTCAGGCTGAGGTGTCTGAATGTGGTTGGATGTAACCAAGAAGAGAAGAAGAGAGAGATAAGTAGTATGTTTGAGGAAAGGAACTTGGATGTTCTAGCTTCCAGCAAAACAAAGCTCAAGGGTAAGGGGAGAGTGGTTTGGGAATGTCTTAGAGGTAAAGTCATGTGATACTTGCTTATCCCAACCCTAATTTGCCTCTTTTCCAGCCCCAGCACCTTCCTCTTGACCTTTTACTGCTTTTACTCGTACATCTAAAAATCACTCACAATCCTTTCTGCAAATAACACTCGTACATCTCTCTTTTCTCTTTCACCAACAACATAATCTCATCCCACCACTCATTATCCTTTTTCTATTCCTGCCTTCCACCATCTGCATGCCACTCACTTCCCTTGCATACATAAGCACTGCTTCCCAAAATACCTCCCATTCCTTACCAACTCCCCTAGATTTAATTGCTCTCACCTTTTGGCATTCTACACTCAATCTCTCTCGCTGTCACTTCACAGAGCATCTTTTCCAGATCACTTACTTTCACCATTCTCTCCCTTCCACATTAATTCCTTCTTTTCAAAAACCTCTACAAATTTTCACCCTTGCCTTCACCAAGCAGTGATTAGACATCCTGCCAGTTGTCATGCTCAGTACATTAGTATCCAAGAGTCTCTGTTGCATGCCATTCAATTAGTATGTACTCCAAGAATGCCAGCTGTCCATCTACCATACTCACTTTCACATACTTATATATATCCCCTTATTTTAAACCAGATATTCCCAGTCAATAGTCCTTTTTCAGCACACAACTCCTAAAGGTGCCACCATTGTCTTTCACAATGGGTTCCCCATGGCCCCCAATCATACCCTAAACTGACACACCTCCCACTCTTACATTCAAATCACCCATCACAAACACTCAGTCCCTTGTATCAAAATTGCTGACATGCTAACTCATTCCCTCCCAAAACACTGGTCTTGCTTCCTCACGCCTCTCATTACCATGTGCATAGGCACTAACAATCACCCACCTCTTATAATCAGCTTTTATTTGTACATATACCTGTCTGGTTTTCTTCATTTCACTTTACACTTTCCCACAGATCCTTCAGCAGAATTCTACCACTTCCATAGAGTGCCTTTCACCCTTCATCATGTTCAGGCCTTGATCACTCATAATCTTTTTCACTCCATCCTTCCATATCAAATCTGGTCTCTCCCTTCTCCTTCTTATCTCCACTTCTGACTCTTTGTCAACCTCTCTTCATTCATTCTCTCTATACTTTCAAACCATTTCAACCCACCCTCTTCATCTCTATCATTCACTCTTTTTATTACAAACCTATCTCTTACCATTTTATTACTTAACTAGATCAGTCCACCTTACACCACATAATGTCCTCAAATTTTTCTTTCCAACATATCCACCCTTCTCCATACATCCTCATCTGAAGCCCATGCCTTACATCCATACACCTTCTTTGGGACTAGCATACCTTCAAACATACCCATTTTCACCTTCCCACATAACATCCTGTCTTTCCACACTCTTCAGTGCTCCCAGAACCTTCACTCCCTCACCCATCCTATGACTTGCTTCCATTTCCATGGTTCCACTTGGTGTCATTTCCACTCACAGGTATCTGAAACACTTCATTTCCTCTCTATTTAAACTCTTACCCCAACTAACCTGTCCCTCCACCTTGTTAAATATGATAACCTTGCTTTCATTCAAATTTACTTTGAACTTTTTCCTTCAGCACACTTTCCCAAACTCAGTCATTAACTTCTGCAGTTTCTCACTTGAACCTACCACCAGTGCTGTGTCATCAGCAAACAACTAACTCACCTTTCAGGCCCTCTCACCCCCTACAGACTCTTAAGATCCTTGTATTTACTTTCCACACTACCCCATTCATAGCAAAGAAAACAGCCATGATGACTTCATACACCCCAGCCACAGACCGCCCTTCCTCTGAAATCACTGTCTCATCTCTTCCAACTTGTACACATGCCTTACACTCTTAATATAAACTTTTCATTGCTTCCAGTAGTTTTAATCCCTCACCATATATTCTTAAAACCTTCTGCAAGGCATCTCTATCAGCACTATTGTACACTCTCTCAAGATCCATAAATGCCACCTGCAGATCCTTCTATTTTTCATGGTATTTCTCACACTTTTTTTTATGCAAACACCTGATCCAAAAATCCATTACCCCTCCCAAAGCCATGTAGTTACTCCTCAGTTTTTTGCTCTGTACATGCTACCATCCTCTCGATCACCATCTTTGATGCAACTTACCGGGCACACTCAACAAACTTATACCTCTGTATTTTGAACATTCATCTTTGTCACCCTTGTCTTTGTAGAGTGGCACTAAACAGGCATTTTGCTAATCCTCAGGTACCTCATAAATACTTAAAAAATCCTAAATAAGCAATCAATATGTCACTTCCTTTCTTGAGAAATTCAGCTATAATTCCATCCTCTTTGACTGCCATAGCACACTTCAGTTTGTACAAAACTTTCACCACCTCTTCTCTTTTCACCACTCCACCTGTGAGGACTCTCTCACTCCACACACCACCCTCCATCCCCTCTTCACCTCATTTATAGCTGTTACTGCTTCCTTATTTGTCCTCTTAAATGATGTTCCCATTTCCTTTATTGTGTTTCTCACACTATTACCCACTTTCCAACACATTTTCTTGCTCTTCCTGAAGTATGCTGATACTCACCAAGCTCTCATTGCCCCCTTTTTGGAGCTCCAGCGCCTTCCTCTTGACATCTTGCTGTTTGCTTTTGTAGATCTCCCAAACACTTGCACTCTTTCCCTGTGATTAACATCAATGCACTTCTCATTTCCCTTTTACTAGCAACTTAACTTTCACATCCCATCATTCACTATTTTTCACATGCTTGTCTTCCACATAATGCATGTCACATACTTCTTTCACGCATCTGCACTGCTTCCCTTGATACCTTCCATTCCTCACCCACTGTCCTATTTTCATTTATTCTCACTTTTTGCCATTCTACACTCATTCTCTCATGAAATGTCTACATAGATTTATTTTTCCAAACTCACTCACTCCCTTTCACCACCGTTTCCCAGCCATATGATATCCTCTTTTCTGAAGGCCTCTACAAACCTTCACCCTTTCTTCCACCAAGAAATGAACAGGCATCCTGCCAGCTACCCCTCTAAGCACTTTCACACCTAAGAATCGCTCTTTTGTATATCTTTCAATTAATGCATACTCCAACAGTGTCTGCATACCATTTACCATCTTCAATTTGGTCTCCCCCTTCTCCTTGTCCCCACCAATTTTGACACATATATCCTCTTTGTCAATCTCTCATCACTTATGATTATCATTATTATTATTATTATTATTATTATTATTATTTATTTATTTATTTATTTATTTATTTATTTATTTATTATTTATTTATTATACTTGATCGCTGTTCCCCGCGTCAGCGAGGTAGCGCTAGGAAACAGACGAAGAAAAACCCATCCCCCGCATACACACATATATACATAACTACACACATATGCACCTTACATATATACATACATATCTACATATACATACATACATACATACACATACACATACACAAATGTACATATTTAGACTTGCTCGCCCCCATCCACTCCTGATGCCATCCCGCCCCACAGGAAAATAGCATTGCCAACACCCGCGCCGGCGAGGTAGCGCCAGAAGACAGATGAAATGGCCACATTCGCTAACACTCAGTCTCTAGCTGTCATGTGTAATGCACTGAAACCACAGCTCCCTTTCCACATCCAGGCCCCACAGACCTT
>JAYMFT010195100.1:0-11787 GCA_038088735.1 Panulirus argus
CTTCATTACCACAGCACGGCTCCGCCACCCTCACTCTGGCTCACACTTCACTACCACAGCACGGCTCCACCACCCTCTCTCAAGTTCACACTTCACCACAGCATGGCTCCACCACCCTCACTCTAGTTCACACTTCACCACCACAGCACGGCTCCACCACCTGTATCCTGGCTCACACTTCATTACCACAGCATTGTTCCACCACCTTCAGCCTGGGTCACAATTCACTACCACAGCACGGCTCCACCACCCTCACCCTGGCTAACACTTCACTACCACAGCACGGCTTCACTACCCTCACCCTGGCTCATACTTCACCACCACAGCACGGCTCCACGATCCTCACCTTGGCTCACACTTCACTACCACAGCACGGCTCTGCCACCCTCACCCTAGTTCACACTTCACCACCACAGCACGGCTCCACCACCCTCACCCTGGCTCACACTTCACTACCACAGCACGGCTCTACTACCCTCACTCTGGCTCATATTTCACTACCACAGCACGGTAGTGCCACCCTCACTCAAGCACACACTTCAACACCACAGCACGGCTCCACCACCCTCACTCTAGCTCACACTTCACTACCGCAGCACGGCTCCATCACCTTCAGCTGGCTCACACTTCAGCACAGCACGGCTCCACCACCCTCACCCAGGCCTACACTTCTATTACCACAGCAGGGCTCCACCACCTTCACCGTGGCTCACACTTCACTACCACAGCAGGGGGGGGGCCTCCACCACCAGCGGTCGCACCTCATTGTTCATATCTGACGGGCCAGCCTGGCACGAGGTGAGGGTGAGCAGCCTGATGGGGGTTAGGGCTTCGGTAAGGGTGAGCAGCCTGGCGCGGGTCAGGGCCTGGGTGAGGGTGAGCAGCCTGGTGGGGGTCAGGGCCTGGGTGAGGGTGAGCAGCCTGGTGGGGGTCAGGGCCTGGGTGAGGGTGAGCATCCTGGTGGGGGTCAGGGCCAGGGTGAGGGTGAGCAGCCTGATGGGGGTCAGGACTTGGTTGAGGGTGACCAGCCTTGGGGGGGGTCAGGGCATGGGTGAGGGTGAGCAGCCTGGTGGGGGTCAGGGCCTAGGTGAGGGTCGCAGGCCATCCTCGCCAGCGTCTTGAGCCTCTTCCTGATGCTAGTGTTGACCAAAGTCCTGCTGTAGTGGCGTCATATCCTGGGAGGATGTGATGTGCTGGAGAGGCTGTGGTGAGGTGTTGTGGACGGCTTGTGATGTGATGGAGATAATGTGATATGGTGGGGAAGGTGTGTTGTGATGGTGATAGTGTGATGTGCTGGAGAGGGTGTGATGTGATAGTGTGATATGGTGGAGAGGGTATGATGTGATGGAGATGGTGTGATGTAATGGAGATAGTGTGATATGGTGGAGAGGGTGTACTGTGATGGACAGGGTGTGATGTGGTGGAAACAGTGTGATGTGATGGAGATGGTGTGATGTGGTGGAGAGGGTTTGATGTAATGGAGAGTGAGTGATGTAGTGGATATGGTGTGATGTGATACAGAATGAGTGATGTGGTGGAGATGGTGTGATGTGATGGAAAGTCAGTAATGTGGTGAAGAGGGTGTGATGTGATACAGAATGAGTGATGTGGTGGAGAGTGAGTGATGTGGTGGAGAGGGTTTGATGTGATGGAGAGTGAGTGATGTGGTGGAGATGGTGTGATGTAATACAGAATAAGTGATGTGGTGGAGAGGGTTTGATGTGATGGAGAGTGAGTGATGTGATGGAGATGGTCTGATTTGATGGAGAGTGAGTGATGTGGTGAAGTGGGTTTGATGTGATAGGGAGTGAGTGATGTGGTGGAGAGGGTTTGATGTGATAGGGAGTGAGTTATGTGGTGGAGAGAGTGTGAATAGGTGGAGGGTAAGGAGTTGAATGTCCTGGAAGTGGTATTGAGTAGACCTGGAGGTAAGATGACCTGGTTACGTGTCGTGTGTCGTAGTGGCGGGGGGGGGGGACGCCTCCCCCGGCTCCCTCCTGTTTACCATGAACCTCACCTGCCCACCAGCGCGCCAGCCTCCTCCACCACCGCCTGGCTAATGCCTCGCGCCTCACAACCAGACCTTCCACCACCTGCCCGGCCCGCACCTCACACCCAGACGGACCAGCACCTGCCTCATTCCTCACACTAGGAGACGCAGCTGCAGTAGTGAAGCTGACGACAGTAGTGTCCGGTGGGAGGTGGTCGGGCAGGGCTGTCACATTGGGGTTTGGGATACAGAGTGTAGGAGGTGGCGGTGGGGAGGCGGCCGCAGGAAGTGAGGGCTTCACGCACCAGTTATTGCGGCATGAAGGCTCTTGGGGTGGGGGGTACGCCCTTCTCACCTGCTGCAACTAATTACCTCCCCAGTCTGGATAGGTGTACCTTATCCTCTATCCCTCGTCGCGCCCCGCCACACTACCTTTCTCTTCTTCGTCATTTTTCTTTTTTTTTTCCTTTCAGTTTCTTGGCTTCGTTGCGCGGGGTAATGCGAGGGTAGGCCGACCGCACCCGCATCGTGGGTCTCCCGCCGTGCGCTTCTTCGCACTAGGCGGCGGGGCCCCGCGCCAGCGTGGCAGCTGCCGCGCAAATTACGTACAAATTGAGCCATTAGACGCCCGCTGCACTGGCGGCTGCCATGGTGCAAGTTGGCCTGGCGGGTCGGAGCCCCGGCGGCCTGGCTCGCCCGTCCCTCCTCCTCCTCCTGCAGCGGGTCAAGAGGTTCCGTATACTCTCATTTCACCTCCGCCTCTCTTCATACGCTTCTCACTTTCCTTCCTTCTCTTACTCTAGTCTTTCATTTCTCTCTTGCTGCCATTTTTCTGGTTCCTGGTAACAGGATTTCCGTACGGTGCAGCAGCAGCAGCCCAGGGTCGCGCCTTGTTTTCCCTCGCCGTCTGCCCTGGTAAACGGCTGACATTACTCTGGGCGATGTGGTCCGTCAGGCAGCTGCCTCTTAGTTGCCCGGCTTGCCATCCTCTTGGATCACTCCCAGACACTGCCAGGTGTTGAGGGGAGCTTGTCGGCCTGGATGACCCAGCTGGGCTGTCTGCATGATGCTCTCAGTTTCTGTGATAAAGACGGTAGGAACGGGGGAGGGGGATATATAACCAAGGGGAAAGAGGCCATTATTATTATTATTATTATTATTGTTATTATTATTATTATTATTATTATTGTTGTTGTTGTTATGATATTATTATTATTATTATTATTATTATTGTTATTACTTGTTATTATATTTAGTTATTATTGTTGTTGTTGTTTCGTTATTATTATTATTATTATTATTATTATTATTATTAATATTACTGTTATTGTTATTTGTTATTATTATTACTGTTGTTTTGTTTTGTTATTATCTTTTTTTATTTGTTAGAAGGAAAACGTTAAAGGAGAAAGAGAGAGAGAGAGTCAAAAAGAGAGCGGATGAGAGTATGGGATGGGAGAGGCCATGAATTAATGACAACATGCGGCACGCTGTGTTGGTGGCCAGACGCGGTAACCATGGCAACAGGTGGCGCCTCTCACCGACACGCCGCAACCTCCACCATCAACCCAGACCACCTCCCCGGCTGGGAGGGTTCTCCCCATCATCACCACAGACCAGCCCCCCGAGAGGGAGGGTTCTCCCCATCATCACCACAGACCAGCCCCCCGGGTGGAAGGGTCCCTCCCCATCATCATCACAGACCAGCCCCCGGGTTTGAATGTTCTCCCAATCATAACCAGATTCCATCCTCCCGGTTGGTAGGGTTCTCCCCATCATCACCACAGACCAGCTCCCCAAGTGGGAAGGTTCTCCCCATCATCACCACAGACCAGCTCCCCAAGTGGGAGGGTTCTCCCCATCATCACCACAGACCAGCTCCCTTGGGTGGGAGGGTTCTCCCCATCATCATCACAGACCAGCCCCCCGGTTGGGAGGATTCTTCCCATCGTCACCGCAGACCAGCCCCCTTGGGTGGGAGGGTTCTCCCCATCTTCACCACAGACCAGCTCCTCGAGTGGGAGGGTTCTCCCCATCTTCACCAGAGACCAGCCTCCCAGGTGGGAGGGTTTTCCCCATCATCGCCAGATACCATCCCCCCGGGTGGGAGGGTTCTCCCCATCATCACTAGAGACCAGCCCCCCGGGAGGGAGGGTTCTCTCCATCATCACCAGAGACCAGCCCCCGGGTTCGAGGGTTCTCCCCATCACCAGCACAGACCAGCCCCCCGGGTGGTAAGGTTCTCTAATCAGCCCCCCGGATACCGTAAGTTCCTGGGTCGGTTCGGGTCACAGTGGACCCGAGACTGAAGGGACGATTTGGAACCCCAGATATTGTATGGGTTGCCGGTGCTCCTGACGAAGGCCGTTGTCATGATGAATAATGATGAGAAGTCGTGGCGGGCATGAGGGCCGGTGCTTGACGCGCCGTACCCATTGGCAGCCACAGCTCGGGCTCCTCCCTTCACCAGTCTCTCTGTCTGTTGCAGATCCTCCCCAGATAGTCTCAGCTCCAGATAATGTTCAGGAGGAGATCCTTTTACTGATTGCACCAGAACTGTGATAGTGGTTAGAGGTCAGTGTGTGTGTGTGTATCCGGCGGGATACTGCCAGCCACTTATACTGTGGACAGTTTGTAGACAGTGTAGCTGACCAGTGTTGGTGATGAGTGTTGGCGAGGTGGTGTAGAGGCCGCACCAACTGTCACTTGTCTCCACCACCACCACTACCGCCGATATGATCGTCATCAAGAAGGAGAAACCCGTCATGTCCGTCTCCTCCATCATCCACGGCTCCCAACAGCGGCCCTGGACCCCAGGTCGGTACTCCTCTCTCACCCAGCCTTACCCACCCTCACACACTCACCTGACCATGATATTGTCTTAACGTGGCAGGGCTCGACCATAGTTGTGGTCAGCACCATTGGTGGTGGTCAGCCTCACTGGTGGTGGTGGTCAGCCCCACTAGTGGTGGTCAGTACCACTGGTGATGGTCAGCCCCACTAGTAGTGGTCATCCCCACTTGTGGTGGTCAGCCCGCACTCCTGGTACCATTTATCTGGCAATAGTGGTCAGGTGACGCTTGACTATAGACCTCGAGCCTAGTCATGAAGGTCTTGTTGTGCCATGTATTGTCTTGCTTAGCCTTAAATCAGTATTATGGAATACGTTTCTGCAGGTGAGGAGCGACAGGAGGGCGAGACAGAGCTACTACGCAGCGTATGCTTATCCAAATATGTTTATTTTTCAGGGTGAGGCCCACCAGGTCACACAGGCACCATATGTTACTCAGGTCACAAGTGACACCCCCCAGGTCACCCACATTGCCTCTTATGCGGAACAGAGATGACACATACAACCAGGTCTTGCAGATATCGGGTGTCGTACATGAGTCACAAAAAAGACAGGTAGCACATTGCTCATCCAGGCCACACATCTGTCACCGACGTTACATGTTCCACGGAACTGACATGTGCGTAACGCATCAAGACGACAGATGACACATCTGGGTCACGCGGATTTCAGTCCTGTCGAGCACTGCACAAGGGGAAACAGTCAACTCACACACGTTACACATGCAGATCAAATGGTGAACGTCCAGGTCGCACAGGTAACAACCAGGTTACGTTGGTGATACAAGTAACATCCAAGGCACACAGGTAACACCCACGTCATATAAGTAACACAGCAACATATCCAGGTCATACTAGTGATAGATGGCGCCCAGGTCACACATAAATGACACCCAGGTCATTCAGGTAACACTCAGGTGACACCCAAGTGACACTGGTGACATACCTAGACCATACAGGTAATACCTAAGTCTCGCAGGTGATGCAGGTAGCACGCAAGTGGTATAGGTCAGACCCAAGTAACATCCAGGTCACACAGTTGGCACACAGGCAACATCCAAGTCACACAAGTGATTCACTGGTAACAACCAGCTCACAGAAGTGACACATCCTGGTCAAACAGGTATTACAGGTGACACCCTGGTCAGATAGGAGGCACAGATAACACCCAGGTCACACAAGAGACATACTGGTAACATTCATATCTTAGGTAAACACATCCAGGGCCTACAGGCGACACCCAGGTCACACACGTCAACACCCAGGGAAAGACACAGGGTAATATCTGTCACACAAATGACACATCCAGATCACTCAGGTAATATCCCTGTCATGCAGGTAACAGACAGGTAGCACACTCGTCACACAACACATCCTCATAGACAGTTAAGACCTGGATCGCACAGGTCCCAGAAAAGATTCTCAGGTCACATGTGAAACACCTACTTCATATTACTAAGACACCCAGGTCACAGATAAGACACACAGGTCACAAGTAAAACAGAGAGGCCACACAGGTAAAAGACGCCCAGGTTACAAAGGTAACTCAACTCGTGCCGGTGAGAAGGTAAGACAGGAAACCCATTCCTGTCAGAAGGTAAGACAGGTAACCCATTCCTGTCAGAAGGTAAAACAGGTAATCCATTCCTGTCAGGAGGTAAGACAGGTATCCTATTCCTTTCTGAAGGTAAGACAGGTAACCTCTTCCTGTCAGAAGGTAAGACAGGTAACCCATTCCTGTCAGAAGGTAAGACAGGTGTCCTATTCCTGTCAGAAGGTAAGACAGGTAACCCATTCCTGTCTGAAGGTAAGACAGTTATCCTATTCCTGTCTGAAGGTAAGACAGGTAACCCATTCCTGTCAGAAGGTAAGAAAGGTATCCTATTTCTGTCTGAAGGTAAGAAAGGTAATCCATTCCTGTCAGAAGATAAGACAGGTAACCCATTCCTGTCAGAAGGTAAGACAGGTAACCCTTTCCTGTCTGAAGGTAACACAGTTATCCTATTCCTGTCAGAAGGTAAGACAGGTAACCCATTCCTGTCAGAAGGTAAGACAGTTCCTGTCAAAAGGTAAGACAGGTAACCCATTCCTGTCAGAAGGTAAGACAGGTATCCTGTTCCTGTCAGAAGGTAAGACAGGTAACCCATTCCTGTCAGAAGGTAAGACAGGTAACCTATTCCTGTCTGAAGGTAAGAAAGGTAATCCATTCCTGTCAGAAGATAAGACAGGTAACCCATTCCTGTCAAAATGTAAGACAGGTAACCCATTCCTGTCTGAAGGTAAGAAAGGTAATCCATTCCTGTCAGAAGTTAAAACAGGAAACACATTCCTGTCAGAAGTTAAGACAGGTATCCTATTCCCGTCAGAAGGTAAGACAGGTGTCCTATTCTTGTCAGAAGGTAAGACAGGTAACCCATTCCTGTCAGAAGGTAAGACAGGTATCCTATTCCTGTCAGAAGGTAAGAAAGGTAAGCCATCCCGGGCAGAAGGTAAGACAGGTATCCTATTCCTGTCAGAAGGTAAGACAGGTGTCCTATTCCTGTCAGAAGGTGAGACAGGTAACCCATTCCTGTCAGAAGATAAGACAGGTAACCCATTCCTGTCAGAAGGTAAGACAGGTAACCCATTCCTGTCAGAAGGTAAGACAGGTATCCTATTGCTGTCAGAAGGTAAGACAGGCAACCCATTCCTGTCAAAAGGTAAAATAGGTAACCCATTCCTGTCAGAAGGTAAGAAAGGTAAGCCATCCCGGGCAGAAGGTAAGACAGGTATCCTATTCCTGTCAAAACGTAAGACAGGTAACCCATTCCTGTCAGAAAGTAAGACAGGTAACCCATTCCTGTCAGAAAGTAAGACAGGTAACCCATTCCTGTCAGAAGGTAAGACAGGTAACCCATTCCTGTCAAAAGGTAAAACAGGTAACCCATTTCTGTCAGAAGGTAAGACAGGTAGTCTACTCCCGTCAGAGGTAAGACAGGCAACCCATTCCTGTCAGAAAGTAAGACAGGTATCCTATTCCTGTCTGAAGGTAAGACAGGTAACCCATTCCTGTCAGAAGATAAGACAGGCAACCCATTCCTGTCAGAAAGTAAGACAGGTATCTTATTCCTGTCTGAAGGTAAGACAGGTAACCCATTCCTGTCAGAAGGTAAGACAGGTAACTCATTCCTGTCAGAAGGTAAGATAGGTAACCCATTCCTGTCAAAAGGTAAAACAGGTAACCCATTCCTGTCCGAAGGTAAGACAGGTATCTTATTCCTGTCAGAAGGTAAGACAGGTATCCTATTCCTGTCAGAAGGTAAGACAGGCAACCCATTCCTGTCAGTAGGTAAGACAGATATCCTATTCCAGTCAGAAAGTAAGACAGGTAATCCATTCCTGTCAGAAGGTAAGACAGGTAAACCATTCCTGTCAGAAGGTAAAACTGGTAACCCATTTCTGTCGGAGGGTAAGACAGGTATTCCGTCCCTGCCAGAAGGTAAGACAGATAACCCATTCCTCTCAGTAGGTAAGCCAGGTAACAATGGTAAGACGTCCAGGTCACACAAGTAAGATAACCAAATCACACAGGTAAGACGTCCAGGTCACACAGGTAAGATAACTAGATCACACAGGTAAGACGTCCGGGTCACACCGGTACGATAACCAGATCACACTGGTAAGACGTCCAGGTCACATAGGTGAGATAACCAGATCACACAGGTAAGATATCTAGGTTACACAGGTAAGGTAACTAGATTACACTGGTAAGATAACCAGGTCACACAGGTAAGATATCCAGGTCACGCTGGTACGATAACCAGATCACACAGGTAAAACGTCCAGGTCTCACAGGTAAGATAATCAGGTCACATAGGTAAGATAACCAGATCATAGGTAAGATATCCAGGTCTCACAGGTAAGATAAACAGGTCACACAGGTAAGATATACAGGTCTCACAGGTAAGATAACCAGGTCGCACTGGTAAGATAGCCAGATCACACAGGTAAGATATCCAGGTCATTGGTAAGATAACCAGATCACACAGGTAAGACGTCCAGGTCACACGGGTAAGATAACCAGATCACAGGTAAGACGTCCAGGTCACACGGGTAAGATAACCAGATCACAGGTAAGACGTCCAGGTCACACTGGTAAGACGTCCAGGTCACACTGGTAAGATAACCAGATCACACAGGTAAGACGTCCAGGTCACACAGGTAAGATGACCAGATCACACAGGTAAGATATCCAGGTCACACAGGTAAGATAACCAGATCACAGGTAAAATATCCAGGTCACACAGGTAAGATAACCAGATCACAGGTAAAATATCCAGGTCACACAGGTAAGATAACCAGATCGTACAGTTAAGATATCCAGGTCACACATGTAAGACGTCCAGGTCACATGGGTAAGATAACCAGATCAAACAGGTAAGATATCTAGATGACACAGGTAAGACGTCCAGGTTGCACAGGTAAGATAACCAGATCACGCTGGTAAGACGTCCACCTCACACAATGAGGATACTCAGGTCACATAAGTAAGACACAGGGAACACATCCCGGTCACGAGACGCATGTAAAACACCCAGGCAACAACACATGCTGATCAGAAGTAACGTGTAAATCCAGCTTTAGCATGTCAGCTGTGCCGCTGGCTTAAATAGGAAATTGTATTGATGTATTATCATTAATGGAACGTAAAGTTGTATGTGGCCCTGTCGTATGATGCAGGCCATTGTTAAATGTGGCCCTGTCGGATGTAGCAGGCCACTGTTGTATGTGGCCCTGTCGGATGTAGCAGGCTGCTGTTATATATGGCCTTGTCGGATGTAGCAGGCCACTGTTGTATGTGGCCCTGTCGCTTGTAGCAGGCCACTGATGTATATGGCCTTGTCGGATGTAGCAGGCCGCTGTTATATATTGCCCTGTCGGATGTAGCGGGCCACTGTCACAGCTAATAACCTGAAGTAAATATTGCAAAGAAATGGAAATCATCTTTTTCAGTGTGGTACATTTGGGCGTCCGTCATGCCTGTAACGACCGACCTGTAGCTTGCTCCAGCGCTCACACCTGATCGTGAGGAGTGTCGGCTGAGGCACAGAGTGGGGCTGGCCGTACCCGGCCGTACTCCTGGCGAGGTGTGCCATCCTCCTGTCTGCCATTGGTGGCGCTCTTGTGGAAGTTATTCAGGAGGGAGACGACCAGGGTGCGGTGGAAGGCTAACCCGTTCTTCCACCCTCACTACTGACCAGCCCGCTTGTCAGTACCACAGGCAGTCCAGGTGTGGCCATTGTGAATAGGTGTGGGCCAGACGCTCGTGAGGTGTGGACCAGGCCCATGTGATCAAGTATGGGGCAGACATGACCGTTGTGCTGTGCTGGGGAAGAGGACCCACTCCTGCCTCCCACCTGTTGCGGGCTTCCCCTCTCCCTGACAGCACGCCACCCCACTCTGCCACTGGCACTGGTGGCGGCCGATCTGATGATGACATTTACCGCCGCTACTCTGGGAGGCTCGTTCTCCCTGCCTCCCCACCAGCCAGTGTGTCTCGTGTGCCGCCAGCCAGTGTGCCTGGTGTGCCAGCAGGATACCATATGAGGTGGGTGTTCTGGCCAGGTTAGCCTGGCGGTCGGGCGGGCGCCAGGTGCGACCCTGGGGATCGGCCGAGAGAGCGAAGTCTCTCCTTTAAGCGTCATGTTCCAGCCTCAATACTTCATTACAGCGGCGCGGTGCGCGTCCCTCCTGTATTCACCTGCCATTTGTCGTGTGGTGAGGCCTCCCCGCTGCCTCCACCAACCCTCTCCTCCGCCCCGCACCTCCCCTGCCTTATAGGTTTCTGGACCCATACTTGTCCTGCCGTAATATTGATTTATTATTCCGTCAGTCAGCATGTTCCATTCATCCAGCACGCCTTCGCTGTAAAAATACTTCTTGACAACCTTTTTCTTGCCTTATTTCATGTCATGTCGTCTGGTTGCTCTCTCCCCACGTCTTTCGAAGAACTGTCCTCTGTTTCCTTCATCAGTCTGGTTTAAGAACTTAAAAGGTTGTGACCAGGTCTCCCCAACTCTTCCTAAAGGTTGTGACCAGGTCTCCCCAACTCTTCCTAAAGGTTGTGACCAGGTCTCCCCTTACTCTTCTCTCCTCCATGGCAGGCGAATTTAAGGTCTTTAGCTTTCCTTTGTAACTCATCTACCTAAATTCTGTTACCATCTTTATTGCCCTCCTTTGGACCTTCTGAATTAGCTCTTTGTGCTTCTTTAGGTACGGTGACCAAACTTGAGAGACATATGCTAGTGTGGGCCCTATGGAGAACGTGAACAGCTTGCTGAATAATCCTTATGCACAAACCTGAATGCAGGTCTAATTCCTCCCACCAGACAGTCTCTCTTTCTTTTGTGACTAGTATGGACGACGTCAACCCTCAAGTCTCTCTCACACACAAATTCTTGCAGCTAACATCCTACCAGATAACATCATGGCTTTCTTTCACTGTGACTAAACTTTTATTTTTACTGGGGTTCAGTTTCATCAGCCATGTTAACCAACTTTGGAGACTGTCTAGGTTCCTTTGTAAGTCGATGCAATCCCTCTCGCTCATTATTTCCCATATGACCTTTGCGTCGCCTGCAAACACATTCAGATAGGAGTCAGTGCCTCTGGCAAGTGTCATTGACGTAAATCAGAAAGAGCATTGGTCTCAGAACAGACCCTGCAGCGCTCCTCTGGTCACTACCCATTTCGAGAAGGTTCCCCTGACGTGCGTCCTTTGTTCCCTTCCACTAAGGTAATATATCCTTTCCACCGAGGGAGTGTCTCCTATGCTCCTGCTTGGTGATTCAGCTCCTTGATGAACCTCCCATGCAGTACTGTCAATATCTTTTTTTTTTCTATGTTAGCTGAGACGGCACAGGCAGCTAAGGCCCTAATCAAGGCCATCCCATTAATGCTATATATAT
>JAYMFT010195111.1:0-11787 GCA_038088735.1 Panulirus argus
ATATATATATATATGCACATATTGATACTTGCTCTCCTTTATCCACTCTCGACGCCACCACACCTTACAGGAAACAACATCGCCACTTCCTGTGTTAGCGAGGTATCGCCAGGAAACATACAAAGAAAGGCCACTTCCACTCACATTCATTCTCTAGCTTTCATGTGTAATGTGCTTGGATGTGTGTGTAATTACCTATTTTATTTTATGAAAGAGATTTTCACTCGCCGGGGACTTATCTCTTGAACATTTTCTAAACTTCTGCATTTTGTTCGCAGTCATAATTCCTTGATCAGTTTATTCCGCTCTATTAAAGTACTATAACTTAATTCTTTACTACTTTTACAGCAAGTTTCTTGCTTAATTTCATGTTATGTCTCCTTTATTTTTTCCCCTACGTCTTTCTTAGAACTAACTGATCATTGTTTACGTTATCAATCTGGTTTAAGAGTTCCTCACTCTTTTCCGTGGGAAAATCTAAGGACCCTAGCCTCTCCTGTAGCTCATCTGTTTTAGTTGTGGTGCCTTGGTTGTTGCCTTCTTATGCACCTTCGCTAAGAGCGATGACCAAACTTAAAAACATATTTTGATTTTGGCTTGATGAATACCTCCTTATCAATATACTTGAGTGGTATTCTAACATTTGCCAGCAGACATTTTGTCTCGTTAACTATTTTCCTAGCGTAGAACTCTCGTGACAGGTTAGGGACGAAGTGTGTGAAATAATAGATGAGACAAAGATCAGTTCATTGAATTCAAGCAGCCATTCGGCTGAAAATACACAGCACGAAAGAACTAAGGATCAAGGTGGGTCTGGTTAATTCTACGCTTTGGACAAGCAACATGAGTGAATTCTGTCCGCATTAGAACAGGAAGTTTTACAGAGCAAATTTTATTGTTTATACAATAAACAGTTAGTGGCGATTCATAAACATTACTTGATGTAAGGTTATATATTGGTTGCATTACAGTAGTATTGTGTTGACATATATCATGTACTCAGTGGTGAGCATTAAACGTTGTAAAGTTACAAACTGGTTGAATTGCATTGATATTGTTTTGATATACACTATGTATTTGATGGAGAGCATTAGATGTAAGGTTAAAAACTTGTTGAAATGCAGTAGTACTATGCCGACATGTACATTTAATGATGGACATTGTGACATTGTGATGAATATTTTCGCGTTGGATGTGTTACAGTAATCCATTAGTTGACACACACATAACTATTGGAAAACTACGATATTTGCATGATTAGCTGAACGCTTGTTCGTTCATGGATTGCTTATGACATTCCCAATAGTAAAATGGGACAATTTTTGTATCTGCACTGGTTGGTAAAAGGTGATTGTGGTGACGGACGTCGGGCAGATGATCGCCCCTTTGACCCTCGAGGAAATCTACGGAGAGGCTGCAGTCAGGTGGTTGGGTCACAGCTCCAACGGTCAGGGGCCGTGGCTCGTTGTTTACACTGAGGCGACCACATCTCCAGCATAAGCCTCACGAGTTCACTGGTAAAGGTTTCTACTTTCTATATATCTTTCACAGTCAGACTCACTGGAGGCAGAGAGTCCTCTGTGAAAATGGTAGGCCCAGTCAGTAGCAATCCAAGTGTCAAGATGGGAGGACGGGGAGCGAGAGAGTTCAGGTCGACATGTTGACCTACACGCAGCCCGGGAGCGCCACTGACACACGTCCTACCTCATCGAAGGTTGGTGTGTGTGTGTGTGTGTGCACACAGGAGTAAAATTATGATACGCATATACAAATTAAGAGACGGATCATCACGAGTATCAATATTTCCCTATAACACTTAAATATCAATCACAAATAGTAACCACATACAGGACTGCTGTCCACCAAACACTCTGCATGCTCTCCACAAGCCACCGAAACAGATAAACGAACAAACCTTTTTCATGGGTTTCACATCAAACACTGAGGACTCCCTGGGTTACTGGACATTAATTACTGGAATTTTGATGACACTTGTGTTTGTGAACGCTGGGCAACAGCTGTTTGCTGTTGACCCTGTCATCCTGACTGCGCCAGGCAACAGCCAGGAGGAGCACCTTGTATGCAAACCTTAGCTAAAACTGCTGATATGGAATAGACAGATTTGATCCCATATCTGTCTTTTCGCCCAGTCAGTCATGTCATTCGTGCAAAGCCTGAGGAACTAGTTACGTAAACACTTCATTCCTTTTAATTCTGTTTTTCAGTTTGTCAACCTATCTTTCCCATCTCTGCTGCTCTTTTTCTTCGTTCGTCTGGACCCACTGGAAATTAGAATTCACATACATACATTACAGATGGGAAAAGCCCTCCATCACTCACTGAACATCCAGCATACTCAAAGCTGAAGTCCTCACCATTTACAAGTTTTCTCTATGCATCTCCAGGTCTTCCTTTCTGTATAAAACGGTTCATAATCTTAAATTTCTCCCCTTTACCTTACTGATTGCTACCGCTAAATGTATAAATAATTCAAATATTTTTTTTTCTGCAAGAAAAATCATAATACATTGACTCTATCTGCCTAATTCAGAGATATGAATAAGGCTTTAAAGGGCCTTTACTGTTACAGTCCTCCATATACACATACATCAGAGCGACTCATCACTTCAAGTAACTCATCCTATTCAGCAAAGAGTAGCTGCTTTTGCTTTTACTCCATTCCACAGCGGTTCACCTGCACAACGCAGGTCTCAGTTATCGCCCCACTTCCGCAACCTCATTCTCACCTCATTTGAAAATTCATAGGGTACGTGCCTTAAAGAACCATGGTGATATTGAGAAGCCCTAACAAACTCCCATATTCCTTCCGATCCCACGTAGTACGTACAGTGTACTCTTACTCAGTCACTCTTTCCATCATAAAAGCTTTTAGAATCTTATAGAAGTATTTTGTGTGTACTATGCCCTTCTTCATAGGCCATTTCTAAATAGATAAACACTAAATCAGCTCTCATCTATTATTTCAAAGATTTATTCACCTTCATTCCACATGCAAAACACTGGCCAGCACGCCCTCGTTTCTTTTAGATTATTCAGTGTTCCATTTCCCATGATCAGTCAGAATTCTACTACATATCTTGTCGATTCTGTCGAGAACTCTTTGTAATTCTTTACATGACTTTGAGTCACTTTGCATCTGCCCAACGGAGCAATCACTACCTTAGTCCAATCTTCAGGCACACACGACCACCTTCCTATGATAACACATACACCTGCCAAACAGACTGAGTTGTTGCAGCTTCGCCTCCATTCTTTATCATTCGTTCATACTATATGTGTATTTCTACTCCTGTATGTATCGAAGCTCTTCTCACTTGCTCCTTTGTAGCGTCTTTCGTCTATCCCCACAAACTATTCCTTACCCTCCTGGCCTAAAATCTTATTGGATTAATATCAAAGTCTCTTCTACCATCATCCCAACATCTCTCTCTCTCTCTCTCTCTCTCTCTCTCTCTCTCTCTCTCTCTCTCTCTCTCTCTTTCTCTCTCCTTCTCTCTCTCTCTCTCTCTCTCTGCTTCTTACAGCAACGCTCGCCTTAAACACCTTTCCATCGGACAACTCAACCTTTCACTTTATAAAATATTGATACTAAGTCCAGCCCACCAACTTACCCACTGTCATTCATTATAAAGCAGTCCTGATGAAACAGTCGCCTCTGACGCTGGAAGGTTAATAATTCATCACTGGCGCACCATTCCTACCTGGACTCAGGCAGTTTCCCTCATAACACAGTCTTGCATCAGTGAGGCTTCACTACGAGTGGTAACATTCCTACCTGAGCTAAGGCAGGTAGGAGTGACCGTGCGCTACCAGTGGTCCCTAGAGTCATACATAATACATGCTTATTTATCAAGCTGAGTGTAGCCCGGCTCTTGCATTTCACAAGATGGCTTACACACCGAGAGAGAGCAACATTATGAAAATATTCTCACATCTGAAGCACATCACCATATTCCCGAATCACACGCCAAAATTTCCTGTATTTCCTCAGCTGTTCAAATCAGATGTTTCTTGTCACTGCAGACTCAATATGATTTTCTGGTGAAATTTGATACGAATGACTATCAGTGTCAAGTTTTATAGATAATAGTGAGCTGGTAGACAAACAAAACGAGAATAACAAAGCTGAAGAGAATGTTAATAACATGTATTACAGATCTTGAGAGAATGGAGGGCAATTTGAGATGGATATATTAGTGACTGAGCAACCACAATAAATTATGATCTACACTATTACAGTCTTATACCGCATCACAACACGCCTCGCTACTCAGATCCAGGTTCATCACAAGATGCTTACACGATTCCATTCTTATCGCACCAAACCCAGAGCTCCCCTCTGGGCAGAGAAAAGTTCGACTTATTACTCTAGATTCAAAATCTTTTCCAGTCAAAGTACGATTTCATCACTAATCTACCACGTTGTGACGTACTACATTATACCATGACCCGCCTTTTCATCAATGATCTGTCACTAAATGCCCGACTATTCCAGCCCACATTCATTAAAATATAACTCACTACTCCTAGTCAAACTCATCACAGTATGACCGACAATTCACTCAGTAGTCCATTACCTCATGGCGCATTCACAATGCTAACTTATTACACCATGGCTTCGTATTCTATCGCTCACTGCTCCAGTTCAGACTCATTACAACATTATGCACAACACCATCACAAATTTATCACAATATAACCCTCTGTTCCCGTTTGAATGTATCAAAATATGACTTAGTAATAGATTCAAAATTTATGACAGGATTTCCTGTTCCACTGTGAACTCGTCATAGCATGGTCACTACCCCAGCTCTAACACATAACAGAATGAGTCATGACTGCAGTCTCCAGCTCATCACATGAGTATTCCACCACTAATCCATCATTATAATAACCGCTGATCTGTCAACAATCTATCATAACATGGCTTACAATTCATATCCTAACTTACAACAAAATTCTAAACCTATAATCATATCAGCGTGATCCATCATGCCATTCCAAATTCCACACATCATAAGCCACTTTATCCATTACTAACTTAACCCAACATGATTCACTGTTTTGGTCCGAGGTCATCACATTACCCAAAAGTGACCATTTTCCTTACTCATCGTAACATGCTTCTTTATTACTGTCCTGTTTCATTATAACTTTGCACCTCGTTACCAGTCCTACACAATCACATGACCCACGATTTCATTCCTAGCTTATCAACATATGACTATCTATTCCGGTCAGAGATCATCACATGACTCCCCATACTAGTCATTATTCATCACAAAATTAATGTGTTAAGATTCCTAGCTCATCACTCTAGAGCCCACTATTCCATTCTCGATTCAAAGCTACTAACGATAGTGTGCACAAAATCAAGGTCAGCTAGGAACATGTGCATAGTCGGGAGCAGCAGAGACCATGTACATACAGTCAAGAGTGGGAGAAACCACATACAGCCGCCTCCACGTCCAAGTCGGACAGTCAGTCTTCTCTTTCCATGAGGTGTGAACCCTGGAAGTATCGACTTGCTACTTCGATTCCTTCATTTCAAGCTACTTTTAAACTTTCATTGTCCAGAATTTTGCTTTTCATATCGACGTCATTACTAGCATTTGCAGCGTCTCTTTACATATATAGCGTAAACTTCGGCTTCGATAAACTAACAGCATATGATGTCACTCCTCCCTCTCCGTAGCATATGAAGCTGAGAGGATCAACTCGTGAGTTCGAAGCTAAACGTGAGTCAACAGAGGCGTTCTCTGAGCTCGGGCCGTGAAAACTCGCCACTGACTCTTTGACATTATTGATACATTCATTCCGGTATCAGCGTTGCCGTGACTCAAGTAGGAAATAATAAAGCTTCATAAATGAAGATGGCTTTTAGTAAACTAATGATGAATGATAATACCTTTAACTTGATAACAATTTAACTTCTAGAGGTGGAATCACCATGGCCGGGGTTAGTTGAGAGGTGAGGGTAGTGGAAAAGAGAACATTGCTTGAAGATAGAGGAAGTTGAGGCATGATGTGCCGGGTTTCCTCTTATTCGCTGCCCTGCACACCATCCCAATTTTCTGTACTGCGGCTTAATTGTGCGATTTTTAACATGTTTCTCTCTACAAGCTGGTCCCATTGAAGACAAAGTAACATGTATCAAATATATAAATGGATGCTTATTTGATATACAATTCATACGACACCACAGTATGAGGTTGTATGTCAAAAATCCTGCAGTATGTATGACTGCGCCCTGTATGAATATGTGTTCATATGTGGTTATACATTTCTCGTGGATGTTATGTTCACTTCACTGGTTTTCTGTAATGATGATTCAATAATCAAGCAGCAAAGCATAATATAAGACGCCAGGAAAAGCGAGACCAATGTTGGCTTTTCCCCAAAGTGTGGCGCGAGTGTAATGGGAGTGAGGCTCTGTGGTAGTGGTCGTCGTCACTGCGGGATCGGTCATATCAGCTCAGCGTCCTCGTGAGTGTTTCGTACAGATATTGAGCTTGGCATTAGTCGATCGCATTACAAGGAACTTTATATACTTCTTCTCCTTGGTGATGAGCATTGAAGTGGCTTTTCGATTATAACCAACGCCAGTACGATCAACCTGCTAACAAAATATGAGGAGTGAATGGGAAAATGACGCAGTGTTCATTATCTGGTCAGCCGACATTTTGCTGTTCATGCTTATGTTACCAATTAATTGAGTATGCCTCACCCGACACTAATATGTAACATTTTATCAAATCTGCATGTCTTTTAAACCATCAGAAAAGCTCGTATTAATCACGCGTCTTAACATGCAGCGGCAAAAGTTTTCTTTCTTTAGGTATTGCCGAAAACCAACAAGGACCACAGGTTATATTTCTACGTGAATAACGGACAAGATGTAGTAAAATGCTATTACTTTATCCAACGAAAACACCATCACAACAGAGTATCGACATTCCCATAAGAAATCTTGCTTACTCACCATAACGCAAGGGTGCGCCTTTGCGGTGCTGGCCCCACCCCTTTTCCTGAAATCAAACCATCTCGCTATGCATACCGCTACCCTGTGGCAGATGCCGAACTTTTGTTGCAGACTGTAAACCATGAAACATAACAACGAACAGTTGATGTGCTGCAAAATGATATTCCTTGATCATACTAATTATACATAAAAGTGTTTGACAGCTTCCTGAGTAATTATATTGAGAATGAAATGGTTAAGTAACTATTCAAATGTATCCCTTAGCTGATCATAAGTCATTAAAGCTACTCCTTACGATAAACCATCAGGTGTAAAGGTGACATTTGCTTCTGTGGATGGAGGGAAGTTCATGGCCTATGCGTATGTGTGTGCGTGTTTGATAATAAAGAGGAGGTGGGGGGGAGGAGGTGAGGAATTGTCATGGAATAATCTAGACCTCCAGCAGAAGGTACAAACAACGTCCTGATTAGCGATTCGTATCACTCTCAGCATTTTTGCTCAGACCCTCTAATTTCTATATTTGCTTCATCAAATATTGCGTAGTATGAAGGTGTCAACTGTCAGTGTAATCCTCTCCCACCACTCTTCCCTCTCTACCTTGTTACTCTGTCTGTACCCCTCGTACACTCCGGCCCCCGTAGTCTCCCGCTCCCCCAGCCCAGATCACTAATGGAGGCTTCGAGATAGCGAGTCGATACCCCCTGGGTTCACACCACAGAAAGAGAGGATTGATAACGCTGACGGTCCCGTTTGGAGGTGTAGGCGGCTGTACATACCTCCAGGACCAACAAGAACCATGTACATAGACTCAGGAGCAGCAGAGACCATACACATACGGTCAGCATTAGCCGAGACCATGTTCGTACAGTAATGACCAGCAGGAACCATGTACTTACATGCAGCCAGGGCCAACAAGGACCATGTACATTCATTCAGGATAGACAGGGACCATCTACATTTAGTCAAGATCAGGAGAGACCATGTACACACAGTCGCGACCAGCAGGGACAATGTATGTGTGTTTATTTGAAGACAGTGTGTGAGAAATAATTAGAGAAACAGAAGAATTCATATGTGGCATTTATTGAACTGGAAAAAGCACATGATTTGATTCATAGGGTAGCTCTGTGGTAGATGTTATGAATATGTGATGTGGGAAGAAAGCTAGTAAGAGCAGAGAGGAGTTTTTTTTTTTTAATAGAGTAAGGCGTCTGTGCGAGTAGGAACAGAGGAAGGTAAGTGGGTCCAGGCGAAGGTGGGTCACCCCGGTTGTCCATTCTATTCACAAATGGGATGGTGAAGGAGGTGAATGGTAGGATTTTAGAGATAGGAGCAGCACTGCAGTCTGTTGGGAGTGGGGATGCCTGGGAGGTGAGTCAGTAACTGCTTGTTGTTGAAACAGCGTTCATAGCAGATTCGAAGGAGAAACTGCAGAAACCCAGTTTTTGAGTTTAGGAAGTGTGTGAAAGGAAAAGTTGAAAGTAGATGTGAATGAAAGCAAAGTTATTAGTTTGGTCGTAAGGTTGTAGCTTGAGTTTGAATGTAGAGAATTTGGAGGAATTAGAATGCTTTAGATATCTGGGCGCAGAAGTGGAACTGAGAGCTAAAAAGAGTCATGGGGTTGGTGAAGGAGCAAAGTTCCTGGACGCACTAAGGAGTGTTTAGAAAGAGAAGGCTGTCCGCGAGGGTAAAGTTGGGTACATTTGATGGTACAGTAGTCCCGACGGTGTTGCGAGGCGTGGACCTTGGATAAAAAAGTACGGAACTCTGTGGATATGTTGGAATTAAAATGTCTCAGGAGAGGATGTGCTGTGGAGAAGATTGATCGAATGAATGATAATAGAGTAAGAGAAAGGTCCGGTAGTATGAGAAGCATGTATTAGAAAGCTGAAAAGGGTGTGCTAACTTGGTTTGGATATTTGGAGAGGAGGAGTGAGTGGAGGATGACTAAGATGGTATGCACGTCTCAAGTGGAAGGAAGAAAGGAGCAAAGAAAAGAGGGAACCAGAAAGGAGGCGGAAGGATGGAATGAGAGATGCTTTGAGATGCCGGGAACTGAACATGCAGGTGGCTGTGAGGTGTGCTTAGGAAGGAGCTAATTTGAGAGATGTGATATACAGGGGTCGACGTGTTATTAATGAGCTGAACTAGGGGATGTGAAGCAGTCATGGGAAATCGCAGAAAGATCTGTAGTGCCTGATAGTGGATAGGGGGCTCTGGTTTCGGTGCATTATAAATGACAGCTAAAGAGTGGATGTGAATGAATAGGGCCATTTTCGTCTCTTTCTGGCGCTAACTCGCTATCTAGGATAACGGCAAACAAATGTGGAAAAAATGTAAAGATGGATAGACAATTACGTGTATGTGTGTGGAGGTGTATTTGTGCGTGTGTGTGCATGTAATGATTCTCCACATCAGTGGTAAGCTGATTGAGTGCATTGTTTAATCCAAATAGTTCATTAATAGTTTCACGTGTGAATTGCGAGTGAAAAGACGAAAGGGGTAGTTTACATACTGACAATATAGTAATCGCTTGTAATATCCGGGACAGTAATAACGCCAAATATGTTCACACTAATACGGCAACACACCAGCATATTTAGAAATATCAGACTGGATAGATATGTTAGATGGTTCCGTATTTGATTCCTCTTTATGCAAAAAAGGTACTTATCATAAAAAATGCATTGCAATCAATTAGCGGTGGCTCTTTTAAAACACTGATGTACATCATAACTCCTGCGATTTTTTTAATATTCCATAACATCTCGTTAAGAATCTCAGTCATACATTCACCAGTCCAGAGAAAGGAGGAATGAATTATCATTTTTCTTTTTCCCCTCTCTACATTTAATTATCACTCATCCCTTATTGGCTTTACTATTACACATACTGATGATCTGTTAAGAAGAGGTGCCGAACCTTCCATGTGATCAGCGACTATGGCTTTCCGCCAAGCGACCTTGGACCTGCCCATTTATGATTACGAGCATATGATGCCGATTATCAATTAGAATCACTTTCTAACAAATATGCATTTGAGTGTTCAAACCTTAGAAGTATAAGTTTGTTGAGTATTCCTGGAAAATTATATGGGAGGGTATTGATTGAGAGGGTGAAGGCATGTAAAGAGCATCAGATTGGGGAGGAGCAGTGTAGTTTTAGAAGTGGGAGAGGTTGCGTGGATCAGGAGTTCGCTTTGAAGGCTGTATGTAAGAAATACTTAGAACAAGTGGATTTGTATGTAGCATTTATGGATCTGGAGAAGGCATATGATAGGGTTGAAAGAAAGGCTTCGTTGATGGTATTAAGAATATATGGTGTGGGAGGTAAGCTGCCAGAAGCAATGAGAAGTTTTTATCAAGGGTGTAAGGCATGTGTATGGCTAGGAAAAGAGAAGGGTGATTGTTTCCCGATGAATGTCGGTCTGCGTCAGGGGTGTGTGATGTCCCCATGGTTGGTTAATTTGTTTATGGATAGGGTGGTTAGGTAGGTAAATGCAAGAGTTCTGGATTGAGGGGAGAGCATGCAGTCTGTTAGGGATGAGAGGGCATGGGTACTGAGGCAATTGTTCGCCGATGATACAGCACTGGTGGCTGATTCGAGTGAGAAACTGCAAAAGTTGTTGACTGAGTTTGGAAAAGCGTGTGAAAGGAGAGTGCTGAGAGTAAATTGAGTTATTCGGTTCAGCAGGGTTGAAGGACGAGTTATTTGGGATGTGAGTTTAAAAGGAGAAAAACTGAAGGAAGTAAATTGTTTTAGATATCTGGGAGTGGACTTGGCAGCAAAAGGAAACATGGAAGCGGAAGTGAGTCATAGGGTGGGGAAGGGGGCGAGGGTTCTGGGAGCGATGAAGATTATAAGGAACGAGAGAATATCATCTCATAGAGCAAAAATGGGTATGTTTGACGGAATGGTAATTCCAACAATATCATACGATTGCCAGGCATAGGCTATGGATCGAGTTGTACGGAGGAGAGTGAATGTGTTGAAAATGAAATGTTTAAGGACAATATGTGGTGTGATATGGTTGGATCGGGTAAGTAATGTAAGGGTGAGAGAGATGTGTGGTAATAGAAAGAGTATGGTTGAGAGAGCAGAAGAGGGGATGTTGAAATGGTTTGGACATATGGAACGAATGAGTAAGGAAAGGTTGACAAAGAGGATATGTGTGTCAGAGGTGGAAGTAACAAGGAGAAGCGGGAGGCCAAATTGGAGGTGGAAGGATGGAGTGAAAGGGATTATGTGAGGTATGGGCCTGAACGTGCAGGAGGGTGAAAGGTGTGCACGGAACACAGTGAAATGGAACGATGTGGTATACTGGGGTCGACGTGCTGTCATTGGACTGAACCAAGGCATATGAAACGTCTGGGGTAAACCATGGAATGGTCAATGGGGCCTAGATGTGGATAGGGAGCTGCGGTTTCGGTGCATTACACATGACAGCTAGAAACTGAGTGTGAGCGAATGTGGCCTATTTCGTCTGTTTTCTGGCGCAACCGCGCTGTTGAAGGGGGTGGCGATGCTATTTACTATTGGGCGGGGTGGCGTTAGGATGGATAGAAACGAGCAAAAATGAATATGTACATGTGTATAGTGTATATGAATGTGTATGTATATGTATGTATACAGTACATGTCGGTGTGTATATGTATGTATTGTGCATATATGCGCATATATGTGTATGTGAGTGGATGGATCATTTTTCGTGAGTGTCCTGGCACTACCTTACTAACCCGGGAAACAACGAATAATTATAGTAGAATAGATAAGAAAATATATAT
>JAYMFT010195122.1:0-25662 GCA_038088735.1 Panulirus argus
TTTTTCTTCGTCTGTTTCCTGGCGCTACCTCGCTGACGCGGGAAACAGCGATCAAGTATAATAAATAAATAAAATATATATATATATATATATATATATTTTTATTTTTTTTTTTCATGCATATTCGCCGTTTCCTGCATTAGCGAGGTAGCGTTAAGAACATACATATATAAAGAAGTGTTACAGGACTACCGATTGGAGAAAGTGCAACACTCCACCATGGTTCTGTATGGGTATGGACAGAAAGGCACCCATTCATTGGGATGGGTGAAAATCAAAGTGGAACAAGGAAAACGTTCATGTTTTTTAGACTGCAAACTTCTCAAGGGTAAAGAGTATCACTCAATTGTGGGATACAAAGCAAGTGTTTTTCTTGGACTGTTAGAAATGAAAGATAATGATATGCTCAGCCCACTGGAAAACTGTAAGGGAGCCAATGTCTATACTACACAAACATTCAGTGAGGCTGTTACTAAAGAAAATGAACTAAAACAATACCCCAAAGTATTCAGGGAATCAGTCGGTAAGTTGATAACACCTTACAGAATTTGAGTGGATGAATCAGTGTCTCCACTGCATCATGCGTCTCATCGTGTACTTGCAGCATTATGTTCTCATCTGTGTGAGGAACTGAACCATTCTAAAGTGTCAACCAATTGGGTGTCATCAATGGTAGTAGTATCAAAGAAAAATGGAAAGTTCCAGATCTCACTCAACCCAAACAATCTAAACAAGGCAATTATGCAAGAACAATACCCACTCCCAATAACTGAGGACATAGCCAAAAGATTATCTGGGGCTCATGTCTTTACCATTCTGAATGTGAAGCAGGGATTTTGGCATGTACAGTTGGAAGAACAGAGTTCATATTTGAATACCCCTTTTGGCAAGTACTGATTGCTCAAGATGCCATTTGGAATCAGTTCTGCACCAGAAGTGTTCCAGCATCATATGCATCAACTGGTCGAAGGCTTAACAGGAGTTGAAGTTGTAGATGATGACTTCATAGTTTATGGCAAGATTGAATCTCAGGCAATTCTGGACATGACAAAAAACTACATGACTTTTTGGACAGATGTGAAGAGCAAAATGTTGTTCTTGGAAAAGGAAAACTTCAGTTCATGCTTGGAGACGTACCTTTTGTTGGCTGTATAGTACAGATCAGATAAAACCTGCATCTTAGAGAATTAAGGCTTTGAGGAAAATGCCAGCTCTGACTAATGTCTCTGGAGTGAGACTTTCTAGGAATGATTCAATACCTGTCAAAATTTTACCCAGTTTGGCAGATATGACAAAAACTCTGCAGGAATTAACAAAAAGGACATCATGTTCGAGTGACAAAAAGCACAACAAAACTCCTTTGAGGGGTTAAAAAAAAGCTGCCAGTAGTGCAACCATCCCACATCTTTATAACATGCATCACAGTCCAGTCTGGGAGCAGTACTTATGCAGGAGGGACAGCCTGTTTTTTATCCTTCTCATGCTCTTACAAGTACTGAAAATTGGTATGCCTAGATCAAGAAGATGTCTATCTATTGTTTTTGCATGTGAGGGTTTCCACCGGCACATCTACAGAAAATGTTACTGCGGCTCCAGCACTACAATTTAAAGGTGGAATATATGGTATTTGTTTATCTCTTGTAGGGCATGGAAAACTCACCAATTATCAACATACTTCATAAGGTATGATATGAGGACACGATGATGGTAAGGGAAAGAAGAATTCAGGAAATCAAAAAACATAGAGAAGGACAAAGCCTTTAAAGTATTGTCCACAGTAATTACAGCAGGATGGCCAGATACAAGAATGGAAGTTCCAGTCACTGCAGGTACTCTCTTTAACTACAGAGATGAGCTGCATGCAAAGGATGGTTTGATATTCAAAGGAAATAATCTGGTGGTGGCAGTATCATTGAGGAAGATGCTGGACATTGCTCAACAAGGTCACATTGGGCTAGACAGTTGCCTGCGTCATATCAGAGAACCAATATTCTGGTCTGGAATGTCATCCGATTTAAAAGCACTGGTTTCTTAGTGTGGTGCTTGCCTAAGGGAAAGAGACACTCCGAAGAAGGAGCCTCTAATGAGTCATGATTTTTCTTTCCGCCTTTGGTCTAAGGTGGGGGCTGACATTTGCCATTTTGAAAATCAGAATCTATTGATTGTGGTGGACTACTACAGTAATAATATTGAAATCTTAATTCAAAAGGAGTAATAAAAGAGATACAGGACATCTTTGCCCGATATGGAGTACCAGACACCCTTGTGACAGACAATGGTCCACAGTTCAACACAGCGGAGTTCCAAACCTTTGCCAACAAATGGTAATTCGAGCATATCATCTTTTGTCCCCAGTATATGCAGTCATATGGTAAGGCTGAAAATGCTGTGAAAACCGTGAAGAGGCTGTTTACAAAATGTAAATTGTCATGACAGTCTGAGTTTCTGGCACTATTAAACTGCAAAATACTCCAACACTTAATGGGTCGTTGGTGTAAGACTAAAATGCCGTGTACAGCAAACCTATTATAACCTTGCCACTTGACAAAACAAGACAGCAGGGATATCACTGGGAGGAAAGCAAAACAGACACATTATTACAATCCAAGCTTGCATCCCCTAAACCCAATATCTCCAGGAGATGCTATACGCATGAGACTTCCAGGCAACAAGGAGTGGACACCGGGGGTTTGCGTCAAGGAAGTTTCTCCTCTATCTTATCTAGTCAGGGTTGGTGATCGGATGTTTCGGAGAAATCGTCATCAACTTCTCCGGACAGGAGAGAAATTGGTGGAGGAGAGCAGCTGGGAGGGCGTGGGTGAGCAGGAAATGCAGGGGGAGGCATCAAGCGCTATAGCTGAACATACACCATGACAGTCAATCCCAGTGGACCAACAACCAACAAATATGGAGTCCATGGTCATGTCTCCTGACAGTTCAACCTCTCCATATACACCACTGTCACTCCATCAGGATCAAAATAGCACCAATATGTTATGAAATAAATGATTACATTATGCTTCATGTAATAATTCTCAATGAAATTTAATTAATGATGAAGCAGAGATATACAATTTTAAGTAATATATTTGTGGGATGTTTTGATTACTTTTATCTAAATGTCCTTTAATGAGGCAATTAATGTACATTATTCTAGTATATAAGTATTCCATTTTACATGAGTGATTCTCTTTCTATTTGTGTAACTATTGGTTTTGTTTAATATAAAGACTGCTTCGTTTTCTTTGAAGAAAGAGAGATGTGACGAGTAGTTAAAGTAACAAACGACCATAGGTTGACTTTGGTCGACTCTTGTACTTATTTTTGTTTTTATTGTTATCATCAAGGCAGCCAGCCCGTAATGTGTCAGTCCCAGCCAGGCAGCTGGCTCATACACTCTTTCTCGCCTTGTACATATTGCTGTTGGTTGTTTAATTGAGAATTTGAGTTTTTATTGATTCTTTTAATGCAACCTTACCCTTAACATACTACCTATCTCTCCTGGACTGAAGGACTTTTGTTTCCTAGATAAATATGGTGAAGAGAATTGATTTTTCATTTTTCGTCACATTTATACTATATAATGAAGACCGAGATGGTTTGTTACCCTAAAAAGTGGTCTATAATGAGAAACTCAGCAATAATTGATGTTATATGTAACCTTCCTCAATTTCAGCCGCATGGAAATTCACAATGAACCGAGTTGAGCCTTGGTAGATGAAAACCCTCTTGCTTGCCATACCAATAGTCAAGTCTCTACATTATCATACAACCCCAGAACCCCTTTTAGAAAGAAGTTCTAGCACTCTAAACCCAAGAATCCCCCATCCAGGGGTTCCTGCAGCCCTGAGGCTGCAGCATACTCAATAAAAGGCACAGGACAGACACCTTTGAAGCAAGAAATTCTTTAACAAGACTGCACTCTTTTTCAACTGATGGTGACATAAACTCACCAAAGGTGACATTTACTTTACGGTATAACCATAAGCAGGCAGAGTTCAATAATGCTACAGTTTCCATATGAATGAGATATCAATATAGAAGATACATTAGTGATGGTAAAGGCTTGTTATTGTATTACATATCAGTGGGCCTGCTATCACATCCATAAAGGGGTTTACTGCTACTATGACTAGCCAACATGTGGATGGAGGGCTAATTTTAAGTCAACCCATCTCATGGCTGGTAAGCTCTCAGATGCCCATCATAGTGGAGATGACCATTCTATTCAGTATTAACTTTCTGCTATCCCTAATAGTGTCTATGGGCCCTCTGTCACAGAGTTGGGTCAAGAGGTATGCGTCTCAGTCTTTCTAAGCCAAATACAAAAAAATCTGAAGAACATCTGATGAAGAACCAATATAAAACAGAATGTGGCACTAAGAATGCAGCAGCTTTAGTATAGCATACAGGTTTTTATGAAGAAAAATAGGAAGCTAAAGTTAACAATAAAAAGTAAGTTTGCATATAACATACCCTTCAAAACTATGTTGTAAAGCAGGACTATTATCATCCATGCCAAGGCGTCCGAGCAGCTTGAAACAAAAGACACTCAGATTTAAAGACAAACCATGATATAAATCTGAAATTATTTTAAAAAGTATGATGTGGCAATATCATAACCAATTTGGTTAGCATATGGTACTGCTACTGTGATAGGCTCAGAATTGGGAAAAGTTTTGAATTTCAGTACTTCAAGGGGATACTCTAGTATCTGGAGTATCCAAGTCTCACCCTGCCTTTTCATGGTAACTTAATTAGGGGTGGAACTCAACGGGAAGGCATTAGTCAACTCTGTCAGGACAATATTAGTGGTAATCTTCCTTTTAAGTAAAGACAATCACTTGTGGTATGCTGGAATTTTTAGTTTTTGGATAATTTTGCAGCCTCACTGCCTCTTGAAACACTGCGCCAGTGGCCTGTCATGGGTGAGGCAGAAAAGGCTAAGAAACGACACTGGAGTCTAACAATTATGCCAAGGAGTAAAGAGACGAGTGACTGAGGGGAGATGGTGCTGAATGTAAATGGAATGACTGATAAGAGTAAAAGGAAGGATCTTGTGGAGAAGTTTAAATGTCATAGCTTGGATGTGATGGGGATTGGGGAAAACCATACCCTTGGACAGGGTGTATGGAGTGAAAATGGAAATGATAAAAGCAAGTTATGGGAGGGTGTGGAAGGAGGAGTGGTATGGATGGGAATGAATGAAAATTTCAAGGAAGAGGGATAGCAGGATGTGCAGTTCTACTATCACCAAGAGTGTGGGAGGGTGTTTCTTAACATGGATGGAATGGATCAAGAACAGCATGGGTGAAAGGAAAGACAGGAATATAAAGACTATATGAGGTAAGGATGAAATGGTGTATTTCTGGAGAAATTTGAACGACTATATGAGTAGTTTTGAGAATGAGAGTAACATGGTTGTAATGAGTGATATGAATGGGAAAGTAGGATGTAATAAAATTAGCGAGATAGTTGGTAAATGGGGAGTGCCTGGAGCAAATAAAATAAGAATGGAAGCTATCTTGTGGATGTCTTTGCTGGGAGGGACATTTTCCTTGCAAACACCCTATTGTAGCACAAGATGATCCACAGGTATACATGGATGAGAAATGATGGAAGAGAAGAGCAAAAGGCTTTGACTGACTACGTGGGAGTGGATGAATGACTGCAAAAGGCCATGCCAGATGTTACAGTTGTGAGAGGATTCTTTAGAGAATCTGACCATTTTGAGATTCTTGTGGGAATGAGGATCAGGGAGAACTGAAGGTATGGCATAAGGAAGAATGGAGAGGTAAAAGTGTTGGCAAGCAAGAAGATTAATCAGAAAAATGCAGGGAGAAGTATGAGAGGAGGGTGACTGAAAGATTAGATGGAAGTGCAGAGAATGTAAGGATGCAGTCGTGTGAATGAGATATTTAAAATGTTTAGAGAAATACTTTTAAAGGTTATGGAATTAGTAGTTGGATAAAAGGTTGTGAGATACAGGAATAAAAAAGGGCAATGCATGGTGGACAGAAGAGACTACAAATGCTGTGGAAGAGTAGAAAAAGGCACATGGTAGACTGCTCGAATCAGCACTTCAGGAGGGAGGAAGAATATAAAATGTATAAGCGGAATGTTATGTTAAGAAGCTGAAAGACAAAAGCAAAGAAAGAGTAGATGAAGATTTTGGAAGACAGTTGAGTGAAAAGTATAAGGAAAATTGGAGATTGTACTAGAGGGATGTGAAAAGAAAGAGGTGGATGTAAGAGTGAAAACGTTAAAGTGAGAAGTAAGGAAGGAGAGCTGCTGAATCAAAAGGAAGTGAATGGAAGATGGAATGAGTATTTTGAAGAACTGATGAATGTGTTTACATGAGTTTACATGAGAAAGACAGACAGCATGAGGTGACCCACAACTGGGTTGTCTGTTAAAAAAAAAAGTTTAACTTGACAAGAAAATGTAATTCTGCTCAGCAATTTTTTAAGCTATCACCGACTCCCCACTGCTGCACATTAGCCGTCTACTGTCCCTGTTACTGTTCTCATTCATACAGTTTACTTCTGGCATTTTTCTCAAAATGAGTATACCTGAATTTATGATATATTTGTCTAAATTACTTTTGGAGGTATTTATAGCCGTAACATTCACTATATTTGATGGGGACTTATTCCAGTGCTTAACACACCTATAGGAAAAGATACTTTTTCCCACATCCGTACTACATCTTTTAGCTTTGAGTTTTATTCCATTTGTCTTGGTAACCATATTTTCTTGTATTTCGAAAAGATGTTTGTGATTTTGATTATCAAACTTGTTCAGAATTTTAAACACCTGGATTAAGTCACCATGAAGTCTACGTTTCTTAAGGGAGAAGAGATCCAAACGTTTTAGCTTCTCCATATGCCAGATTTCTTAGGGATGGGATCAATTTTGTCATGCATCTTTGTACATGCTTTAATTTTCCCTAGTCTTTTTTATATTTTGGGGACCAAAACTGGACTGTATATTCAAGGTGTGGTCTTACTAGAGAATTATAAAGTGTGAGATTGTTTCTGGTGTCTTGTAGTCTATGTTCATGGCTATGAAACCTAACATTTGGTTGCTTTTTTACTTGCTGCTTTACAATTTTTAGTGTACTTCAGATTGTTGCTAATGACAACTCCAAGGTGCTTTTCTTAATTTACTTTAGTCAGAGAGTTTCCGAATAGTTTGTAGTCATAACGCATATTCTTGTCTCCAAAGTGCATAACTTTACACTTGCCTACATCAAACTTCATTTAGCATCTGTGTGACCCCTCTGCTAGTAAGTTAAGATCTCATTAAATCATTTCGCAGTCCCGCCTGTTTACAGCTCTACCTCCTACTTTAGTATCGTCAGCAAATTTGGAGATCTTAGATATGAGACTGAGTTCTAGGTCATTAATGTGTATTATGAAAAGAATGGGGCCTATGACAGACCCCTGTGGCACACCACTCATTACGTCTAGCCAATCTAAAGCTTCGCCATTTAATACTACACGCTGCATTCTCTCAGTAAGCCAGTCTCTGATCCACATACAGAGTTCTTCACCGATTCCATGTGCTTTGAGTTCATGTAAAATTCTCTTGTGAGGTACTTTACCGAAAGCCTTTTGGAAATCTAAATATACTACATCAGATGGTACTTTTTCATCCCAATTCTGCTAAATAACATTAAAAAACTCCAGTAAATTTGTCAGGCAGGATCTTCTCTTGTTGAAACCATGTTGGTTGTCTGACATAATTTTGTGATCCTCCAGAAAACTGACAATTTTATCTCGTATCATTTTTTCCATCATTTTACCAAACACCTATGTAAGGCTAATTGGGTGGTAATTTAAGGCACACTTCTTTCTCCTTTCTTATATATATGAGTAACATTTGCTTGTTTCCAGTTAGTTGGCACCTGACCATCCAATAGAGATTTCTTGATTATTTTTGATATAGGGTATATTATTTTTGATATGGGGTATATCAGCTCTCTCCTGACCTCTTTTATAAATCTTGGAGCTTAGTTATCTGGGCTATTGGATTTGTTAGGATTTAGTTGGTCCAGGTATTTCAGTATTTCAGAGCTCTTTATTCTCTAACCTTCAACTATTCTTCATCAGATCCTTGAAACATTTTCATTGGTTGTTGTGTTCTAGACGTTTCTTCAACTGTGAAAACAGACTTAAAAGAATAATTCAGTATGGTAGCCATTTCATTGTTGTCAGTAGTTAGTGTGTCATATTCGTTTCGTAATGATCCAATTCCCTCTTTTACTGACTTCCTTTGTCTTCTATATTTGAAGAATTCCTTAAGGTTATTCTTAACTTTCAAGAAAATTCTTTTTTCTTCCTTGCATTTACTCTATCTCATGACCTTCTTACACTTTCTTTGGATTTTGATTAATTCCTGGCAACTTTCATCATTTCCCGTTGATTTGAATTTCTTGTATGTTTTCTTCTTTTAGCAAATTAGTTGTTCTATTCTCCTATTCATTCATGATGGTTTTGAAACATTGCAAGTTTTCTTCGTAATTTATGGAATATGTTTATTTTCAATCTCGAGGACTATGTTTTCAGAATTATTCAACATTTAATCTATGTTTTCAGAATTATTCAACATATCCTCTACTGTGTGAACATCAAGAAGTTTTATCGAATTGGTACTGTGAATTTTATGCCTAATGTTTTCAAAATCTGCTCGCCTGTAATCTGGAATCAAGAGTTTATTGTCATTATTTCATAATCTAAATTTATCTGTAACCTAATCAAACTGTGATCGCTGTTTGACAAACTCTTGCCTACTTTGCAAGAAATGATTATGTTGTTGGTGAGGACAAGATCAAGAATGTTTTTACCTCTACTAGGTTTCTTAATTAACAGTTCTAGAAAAACATCTTCAATCAGTTCCATTAGTCTTGTTCCTTCTCGGTTACCTGTTAACACGTTCCAGTTTATGTTTGGACTGTTGAAGTCTCCTACCGTCATAACCTCTTTATTGTTTACTATAGTTTTGATTTCATTGTATAGCATCTTATCGTCATCTTCTTTTTACTCTGGAGGCCTGTAAATATCGCCGAGCCATAGTTTACTTTCAAACTTGTCAGTGATGTCAATATAAAGAGAGTCGTAAGTGTGTGAGTCTACTTTGTTTATTGTAATAGGACTTAGATTGTTATCAACATAGATCAAAACTCCACCATCTACCCTCTATAAGAGATCTTTCATAAATAGTTTGTATCCAGGTATTGCTATCTAGGTGATTGTGCTTATTCTCAGGTTACCCACGTTTCTGAGATTGCAATAATGTTCGAGTTTTCAGTCACTGCATAGGATATAAGTTCATTGCATTTTGTAATAATGCTCTAGGAATTTGTGTATATCAAACTTATTTTCCTTGGAGTTGATTTCTGGAGTGAATTTGCCTTTTTTTCAGTCAGTATGCGTATTTGTATTATCACTGTCAATGTCTACATGTGTAGCAGCAGAGAGACAGTTCTCCATTGTTTTTGAGTTTGCCATATTACTCTGACCCTCTCTGCACTGGATCCTTCCAGCCTTCACCTTTACAGTTACCTGAGAATTGACCTGTAGCTGTTCTAACCTGCCACTTGTACTGCCTGAATTGTCCCCAACTGACCCTACTTGACCTTTCTTTGCTAATTCCTCTACCTGTGAGGTTACAGATAATCCCCAAGGATCCCTACCACCAAGGTCCCATCCATCTTCTCCTGCTACTTTTATAGTGGTCAAAATGGATACTTTTTTCCTCAGATCCCTTTCACACTCAGCTTCCCCCCAAACTGACCCACCTCCCACAGTTACCCCTTCACTCTCCCCTACTCTCCTAGTTACTTCATTAGCTCAACTGTGATTTGCTCTCCTGAGCGGTTTATCTCTATCGAAAATAGGCCTGATGTTTTCATCTACTACTCTGCCAAGGTGGGCTTTCCCTATTCCATTTCAGTGAAGACCATCCCTAGTGTACAGAGATCTATCATGACTAAAATGGTTCCATAGGTCTATACTAAACACACTATCCTCTGCCCTACAGAAATCTTCAATTCTTCTGTTTATCCCCAGCATTCTACTGAGGGTAGAGGAATCGACATTATACCATGGCAGCAATCCTGATATTATAACCTTCCTGCTTTCTTTAAACTTGCAAATAAGTACCCTATACTTCACTAAAGTAAGGCAGAAGCACTTGTTACATGCATGGAAGGAAGAGGATACAAGTGCAAGAGCCTATAGCTAAAAGGGAGGTATGCAGGACAATAATGAGGCTGAGGGTAGAAAAGGCACTGGAGTGGATGGGATTATGGCTGTAATGCTGAAGTATGGAGAAGAAAGCATAATAGAGTGGATGTATCTGATATGTAGTTTAGCATGGAAACAGAAGCTTGTGCCTGAGGATTGGGTGAAAGCTATTACTGTTCATTTATTCAAAATAAAAGGTACTATGGATGTATGTAGCATTTACAGAAGGAATAAGGCTTTTAACTATACCATGAAAAGAATATTGATTGATAGAGTGATGGAAGTGACTGAATGCAGAACAAGTGAGGAGTAAGGGGGTTTTAGGAAAAGTAGGGGATGTGTGGATAAGATTTTTGTAGTAAAGATGACCGTGGAAAAATATTTAGCAAAAGGTAAGAACTTGTATGCAGCTTTAATAGATCTGGAGATAGCGTATGATGGAGTCAAGTGGGATGCTTTATGGAATGTGTAAAGGATACATGGGTTAGAGGATCACTGCTGGAGGGTGTAAAAGCCTTCTATAGAGGAGCAGATGTATTTGTAAGAGTGGATAGAGTTGAACAAGTTTCAGTGTATATGTGGGTGTGAGACAGGGCTGTTTGATGTCATAGTAGTTTTTTAATATATATATATGGATGGAGTGCTAAGAGAGATAAAAGCAAAACTAGGGAAAAGGGGTGCAGAGATGGAGTTTGTCAGTGATGTATGGTGGCTCAGGGCAAGCCTGTTTGCGGACAATACTGTGCTGTTTGCTGAGAGTGGAGTTGCAGAAGGTTGTAAAGGTGTTTTATGATGTGTGTATGTATAGGTGATTGAAGATGACTGCATGTAAAAGTAAAATAATGGTGTCTGAAAGGAAACAGAGTGAAAGTATAGGGTTTGCAAAACAATTTAGAGTGAAAGAAGAAAGTGTACTAAACTGTGTTTTGGATATGGGGAGAAAGACTGAAAGAGGTGAGAAAATTCAAGTATTTAAGAGCTGTCTTGGGTATGTCTGGCGATATGGAAGGAGAGAAAAGAGGGAGATCAGTACTGGGTTAAAGAGCCACTGGGTCCTTTAAGAGAATAATGAAGGTTAGAGAGGTGTAAGTATGAAACGAAGAAAGGATTAAGGGACAGCATAATCCTCCCAACCCTGACCCATGCAGCTGAAACATGGTCATGGAATGAGTCACAAAGGTCAAGCATCCAGGCTGTGAAAATGAGCTATTCGAGAGAATCATGTGGTACGACTAGATGGAAAGAAGAAATAATACTATGAGGTGGTTCGGGCACGTGGAAAGAATGCCAGACTGGGAGTTTACGAGGAGAGTGTATAATAGTAAAATTAAGGGGGTTTGCGTAAGGGGAAAAACACCTGTGAGATGGGGAAATGGAGTGGAAGAATACTGGAGGGAGAGAAATGGGAGAAGACTGTGCAGAATGGTGCATGTGAGGGTGGTATGTATGGACAGAGATAAGTAAGTGTACTCTATTTTGCCGTGGTCACCCCCTAAATGGGAGTTCCTGGAAGGAACAGGTGTCAAAGATATAGATAAATAGAAAGTACTAAAGAGATCCCACCACATGCAAACATTCTGTAGCATCAAACAAATTAATCAAATTCTTAAAGTTCAGTGAACTGTAATATAGTTTTCAATTGTTACTGGCCCTGTTCAGGAATTCAACACTTTATAATCCTATAATTACAACATAATGACAATTAACTGAATAAAAAAAAATTTACTGTATTTTTGATCTTTACACTTACTTCAACAATGATGATTTGAGACAAATAATATGATTCAATTTTCTCTAAAATTATCTTCCTTCAGTCGAGTCTGAGTAAAATAAATCTTAAAAGAGTTACTTGGAATGCATTAAACCCATATATAACACTGTGTTTTTCAGCAATGACATAATATTCTGGGTAAGTGCTATCTAGAGATGGCAGAGAAAAAATCTTGCCAATGAAAATTAATCCTAGATTTGACTGTTTCTGCACATCATGATGGAATACAAGTTTTCCACGGATTAAAGGCAGTTAATGGGTTTCAAAAAAACAATGTCATGACACTGTATGAGCACTTTCTTTTGGTTCCTGTTATCCTAAACTATTATGGCAGTAAAGTATAAATGTGTTTTCCTATGTAGAAATGTTAATTCATTTTTATCTTAGCTGACATGGAATTGGCAACTGTGGCCCTCATCAAGGCCATTTTATTAATGCTATGTATGTATCTAAATATCCTAGCCTTAGCCAGGTACCCATTTCATCGACCAACCCCAAGGGTGGATGAACAACTGGGTTGACTGCAGACCAACTACCACAACCAAGATTTGAACATATGCGCTCGACTCTTAGCGGCTCGTGAATGCATCACAGTTAGGAACACTCACAGCTACACAACAGGGGTCCATAAACATTATCATAAGTAAATGAATCAACACTTTAAATTATGATATTCATTACTGGCTTTACACTAATATTTCAACATAACGATAACTCTTGAAAAAGAGAGTATTTTCTTGAGCTGATAATTGATAAATATCATATGTAGTAAATATCTCCATATGTCTATCGTCTTCCACAATCACATCAAGGTAGCTAGCACATGCAGGTGGTTTTAAACGGTTTCAAGGAGCATACAGTCCCAAACTAAGCAGGAAAAAACATCCCAAGGCTGTCCTTCAAATTTATCTCCCTAATAAGTGGAGTATGAGGGTATAAAGTGGTCATTTGAAAATATGAAACATTTATTGTCAGTCTGGTTATCAAATAAGTAGTCATTTCTATCTATTTATCTATCTATATCTCTGACACCTGTTCCCTCCACAAACACCCATCAAGAGGGTGGCCACAGCAAAAGTTTTCATTTATCCCTGTCCTTGCATGCCTTCCTCGCATACACTATTCCATGCATTCTCCCACTTTATTTCCCCATGTCCCAGGTGGTCTTCTCACACCATCCCCATACACTCTCCTTATAAACTCCCTATTTTGCATTCTTTCCACATGCCAAAACCACTTCATAGTATTACATTTCACTCACTCTTCCAATCCACAATCAATTCCCTGCCATACCACATCTCTCACACACCACTTTATTTTCTTTCTTCATTCCATATAGTTATACCACTTGCTATTGTATAGCTCATTTCCACAGCCTGGATTCTTGACCTCTGTGACTCATTCCATGTCCATGTTTCAGCTGCATAAATCAGGGTTGGGAGGAATAAGCTGTCCATTAACCCTTACTTACACTTCTACCCTTTATTATTTCATTAAGGGACATAGTGACTCTTCTACCCTATACTGTTCTCTACATTATCTTTCCTTCCATATCACCAAACTTACCCAAAACAGATACTAAATACTTAAATTCTCTCACCTCTTCCAATCTTTCTCCCCTATATCCAAAACACGGTTTGGTACACTTTCTTCTTTTGATCTAAACTGTTTTGCAAAATCTATACTTTCACTCTGTTTCCTTTCAAACACAATTACTTTACTTTTATTAGCATTTATCTTCAATCACCTACACTTACACACATCATAAAACACACAACCGTCTGCAACTCCTCTTCAATCTCTGCAAACAACACACTATCATCCGCAAACAAGCTTGCCCTGAGCCACCATACCTCGCTGACACACTCCATCTCTGCTTTCATCTCTCTTATCACTCCATCCATATATATATATCAAAAAGCCATGGTGACATCACAGAGCCCTGCCTCATATCCACATGCACAATGAAACTTTCACTCAACTCTCCATCCAATCTTACATATGTATTTGGTCCTTTATAGAAGGCTTTCACACCATCCAACAGTTGTCCCCCTATCCCATATATATCCTTAACACATCCCATAAAACATTCCACTCAACTCTGTGATACACTTTCTTCAGATCCATTAAAGCTGCATACAGCTTCTTACTTTTCGTTAAATACTTTTCCACGGTCATCTTTACCTCAAAAATCTGATCCACATATCCCATACCTTTCCTAAAAACCCCTTTGTTCCTCACTTATTCTGCATTCAGTCACTCTCATCACTCTATCAATCAACATTCTAGCAAACACTTTTCCTGGTATAATTAACAGACTTATTCCCCTTTAACTGCTACATACATCCTTAGCCCCTTTTCCTTTGAATAAAGGAACAATAACAGCTTTCACCCCATCCTCAGGCACAACCTGTTTCCATGCTAAAATACTTATCAGATGCATCTACTCTAACACACTTTCTCCTCCATACTTCAGCATTTCATCTGTAATACCATCCACTTCAGATGCCTTTCCTTCCTTCAACCTCATTATTGTCCATTTTATCTCCCTTTGCTATAGGCCCTTTCACTTGTATTCTCCTCCTTCCATCCTCCATATCCATGCATGTAACAGCAGCTACCTCACCTTCTTTCACATTCATCAGTTCTTCAAAATACTCTTTCCATCTTCCTTCTGCCTCCTCCTCTTGATTCAATAACTCCCCTTCCCTACTTCTCATATTAATGTTACATTACACCCTTACAAGCAGGGGTGTGAAAGGCATGTACAGGATAGAGTGAACTGGAGCAATATAGTCTACAGGGGAAGACAAGCTATCAGGTGACTGAACCAGGGCATATGAAGCTTTTGAGGGAAATCACATAAAGGTGTGTAGGCCTGTGGATAGGATAGAGGGCTGCAGTTCTGATGCACAATTCATGACTGCTGAGGAGCGGATGTGAGTGAATAAGGCCAAAGCTTTGTTGGTTCCTGACAGTACTTCGCTAAAGTAGGAAATAGTCTAAATTCAAAAAAGTTTATTATTATTATCATTATTGCATTTATTATTACAGCAATCATTATCATTATTATTATTAGTATCATTATCATCATTTATGAATCTACAGAAATCATAAGATAATGCTGACAGATATGACTTATGGCAGGTCCTACGAATATATGGTGAGGGAGGAAAGTTGTTAGAAGCAGTGAGAAGTTTTTATTAAGGGTGTAAAGTACGTGTGTGAGTAAGAAGAGAGGACAGCGAGTGATTCCAAGTGAAGGATGGTCCGCAGTGGGGAGCTGTGATGTTACCATGGCTGTTTAATTTGTTTATGGATAGGGTGGTGAGGGAGGTAAATGCAAAAGTTCTGGTGATAGGGGAAAGTATGCAGTCTGTAGGGGATGATGGACCTGGAGTGAGTCAGCTGTTGTTTGCTGATGACACAGCAATGGTGGCTGATTCAAGAGAATCTGCAGAAGTTGATGACTGAACTTGCAAAAATGTGCGAAATGTTGGATGTTAAAAGTAAATGTAAATAAAAGTTAGTTATTAGATTTAGCAGGGTACAGGGACAGGTCAGTTGGGGTGTGAGTTTGAATGGAGAAAATTTGAAGGAATTGAAGTGCTTTAGATACTTGAGAGTGGAAATGGCAGCAAGTGGAACCATGGAAGCAGAGGTGAGTCATAAGGTGGGTTAAGGGTCAAAGGTTCTGGGAGCATCGAAGAATGAGTGGAAAGGAGAGCAAAAATGGGTATGTTTGTAGCTAGAGTAGTCCCAATAATGTTGTGTGGATGCAAACCATGGACTATAGATGATGATGTGTAGAGCAGGATAGATGTGCTGGAAATGAAATGTCTGAAGAAAATGTGTGGTGTAAGGTAGTTTGACTGAGTAAGTAATAAAAGGGTTAGAGAGAGGTGTGGTAATAAAAAGTGTGCTGTTGAGAGAGCTGAGGAGAGCTTGCTAAAATGGTTTCACCGTATGGAGAAAATGAATGAGGAGAGGCTGACAAACCAGATATATGTTTTCATAAGTGGAGGGGACAAGGAGAAGGGAGAGGTCAAAATGAATGGGGGTCGGTGAGGAGTGGCTCTCTCAGGCAATTAGTGTCAACTCAAGGTTGGCGTTATATTGCGGGGGAAGGGTGTCCCCTTCCTGGACCAATGGAACTCCATCTATGGCAGGGATTCTGTGTATGTTACAGATGGGATACATCTGTCTAGGATGGGAGTTGTTCAGTTTGCTAGTTGTTTGGAGAGGGAGATTTCAGGGAAGGAACGAGGGTCAAGGGTTAAGGACATAAATGCCAAGAAAAGCCTAGTCAAGGAGTGTTAAGAAATACAAGAAAAGAAAGGGAGGTAATGTAGGAAATAATAAAGGACTTAAGGTATACTATACAAATTGTAGGAGTTTAAGAAAGAAGATGGATCATTTGAAGGCAATAGTTAACACTGAATCTATAGATAGTGTATGTTTAACTGAAACATGAAATCAGAAGACAGGGATCTGTTGTCAGAGTTTTCTATTAATGGATACAAACGTTATATGACTGATTGGAAGATTAGGTGAGGAGGTTGGGTAGCACTTTCTATCATGGATAATTTTAAAAGCTACAAGAGGTGTGACATTAAAGTAACAAAAGATAGAGCACTTCATATTAGGGATAATAATAAAAGCTGTAACAGGAGTGACATTAAAGTAACAAAAAATACAGAAATGATTTGGTTTGAAATATATGAAAACAATGAAAGTCTGAAGGGGAAATTTTTATGGGATGAATTTAGGAAGGCTTCTGATCAAAATGTATGTATTCTAGGTGACTTCAACTTCAGTACAATTAACTGGGAAGATAATACAGGAGATGTTAAGTAAGAGGACTTTATGGAGACAGTCCAAGATTGTTTTCTAACACAGCACATTTCCAAGGGGACCAGGGGTGATAACATTTCAGATTTGTTACTGACAAATGCAAACAACCTTATAGATGAAGTTGAGATGGGAGGATATTCAGATAATAGTGACCACAAGGAAATAAGATTCAATATAATGAAGGATGTAAACAGGAAGGAGAATGAAATGTTCGTTCCTGACTTTTGTAGGGCCAAATTTATGAGGCTATGTAGATACCTTGCCTGTGTTGATTGAGTGGGACTAAATGAAGGCAGGGTGAGGTCAGGCGGACCAAGCAGTATAGGCGGTGTGGGGTCAGGTTATTCAGGTGACTCAGATCAGCTTAGCAGTAGTGTCAGGTCAAGTATGGGTGAGGCACGGAAGATCATTAATAGTGTGGAGGTTCCCGTAGAAAAGTTTCAGGTAACAATGAAAAGAGGATAGGAATTGAATATTCCATATAGGCATTACAGAGCTAACAATAATGACCTAAAATGGCTAAATAATAGAATAAAACACCTTATAGGGCAGAAGAAGGGCTTGTACAACAAGGTAAAACAGAGGGAAACACAGTTTACTGAACAGCTAACACAAATTAAGAGAATGATGAAATCAGAGATTAGGAAGGCTGTGAGAAATTAGGAAATTATGATAGCTGATGAAGCAAAAAAAAAAATGCCAAGGGATTTTTTTTCATATGTACAGAATGAAGGTCAGGGAGAAAATTGGACCTATCAAATCGCATTCTGGTAGATTAGTTGATAGTGAGACTGAAATGTATGATGTTTTAAAATCACTTTATATCAGTATTTACACAGGAGGAGAATACAAACATTGCAGTTCCAGAAGAAATTTACAGGGGGGGTCAAAAGCGGGAAGCTATGCGATACATAAATAAATTTGATATTTTGAAACGACTAAAATAATTAAAAGTAAACTAGAGTCCTCAGCCAGATGGTATTTACACGAGGGTCTTGAAAAAAGTAAGGGGAAGTAAGTGTTACGCTCTTATATATGTTTAAACAGTCTCTGGAATCAGGCATAGTTCCTAAGCAATGGAAGATAGCAAATATCATTCCCATTTTTAAGAAAGGGATAGATCCATTGCCTCTAATTATCAACCTTTCAGCTTAACATCCATTGTGGGAAAATATCTTGAATCAATTATAGTGGACAAAATACAGGAACACTTAGAAACATGTTCTTATTATGGATTCACAACATAGGTTTACAAAAGGGAAGTCATGTCTCGGTAACCTTCTCTCCTTCTTTAATAAAGTATTTGAAACTGTTGATTAGGGTAAGAGTTATGATATTGTATACTCAGATTTAAGTAAGGCTTTTGACAGAGTACTTCATGAGCGTCTGCTCAAATAAATAGTGGCACACAGCATCAGGGTTGTGTATTCAATTGCATTAGGGTGTGGCTCACTGAAGAAAACAGAGGATATGCATCAACGGAGTTATATCAGGCTGGGGAAATGTGGCCAGTGGTGTTCCTCAGGGATCAGTCTTAGGACCGCTTTTGTTTGTTATATATATTAATGATTTGGATGTGGGAATAACCAGTGACTTCAGTAAATTTGCCGATGATACAATAATAGGAGGGGTAATAAACTCAGATGAAGATTCAGTGGATTTGCAGAGGACTTAAACAGATTATCAGAATGGGCAGGTACATGGAAAATGGAATTCAATATAGATAAATGCAGAACACTTAGTGTGGGTAAAGACGGGAACACTAATTACAAACGGGACAATATTACTATTGGTAAAACAGAATGCAAAAGAGATTTAGGAGTATTGGTGAGCAATGATCATAAGCAGTGGCAACAATGTATTAAAGAGCGTAATAAGACTAATAGGATGGTAGGGTTCATTAATAGGACTGTTAGCAATAAAACTCCTAGAGTATTATTGCAGGTTTATCTTGCATTGGTGAGACAATATTTGGATTATCTGGTACAGTTTTGGGCTTTATACTATGCAGCTGAATTAGATTGTTTAGAGAGAGTACAAAGGTGAATGACAAAAATGATCCCTGGAATTAGAAACCTCACTCTTGCAGAAAGGTTAAAAAGGCTGATTTCACAATCTAGCCCTCCTCTTTAGGAGGGCTAGAGGGTATATGATTGAAGTTTTTAAATGGGTTAAGGGCATTAATAAAGGCAAAAAGAATAAAGTTCTTAGAATGGCACCAGTGGACAGGACAAGAAATAATGGATCTAAATTAGAAAAAATAGTTTCAGGTTGTATTTGGGTAAATATTGGTTCAGGAATAGGGTAGTAGAATTATGGAATAAGTTGCCAGGTACAGTAGTGGAAGCCAGGTCTTTAGGTGGCTTTAAATGAAGGTTGGATGTGTTTATAGGTTCAGGCAGTTGGCTGTAAGGTGGACATACTCAGGATCTGCCTAGCATGGACCAATAGGCCTCTTGCAGTATCCTCACTTCTTATGTTCTTAAGAATGGAGTGATAAATTTTGATCAAAGCCTGAACATGCAATAGGGTGAAATGCATGCACTGGAAAGAATAAACTGGAACAATGTGGTATACATGGGCTGATGTGCTGTCAGTGGACGAAACCAAACAAGGGCATGTGAAGCGACTAGGGTAAACCATGGACAGGTTTGTAAGGCCAGGTTCTGGATAGGGAGCTGTGGTTTCAGTGTATTGCATATGACTGACAAAGAATGGATGTGAGCAAATGCAGCCTTCCTTCATCTGTCCCTGGCATTACCTCACTAACATGGGAAATGGGAAACAAGTATGAAATTTTTAAAATTATTAATATTATACATCAAACTTTCACATAAAATACTTCAGCCCATTTGCAGTGCAAGCACTTTCAGATACCTTTAACCACTCCTGGCTACACAACAAAATTCTAGACATCTGGAAACTTGCAAACAAAATAACAGTATTAAAACCCTCCAAGCCATCCAACTTCCCCTCCTCCTCCTTCTGTCATCAGTATTCAAACTCTTTGAAAAATCGAAACACAAGAGAATCAACAAAACATCCCACTCTCACCCATTAAACATGGTGTTAGACCCAACCACTCCACCACAATATTACACACTGATCTCACAAAACATTACCAATATGGCTTCAACCAACCACAGCGCCCCTCTAGCACTAGTGGCAATAGACATCAACAAAGCACTTGAAACTGTCCCTGAACACATCCTCCCACAACAATGGTAAAAAGTGGCTGGCCAGTTTCATAGCCAGCTGCTATGGTAGACTGACTCATGATGGCTTCACCTCTAAAGCACATAAGCTCTACAATGGAGTTCCCCAAGGAGCAGTTCTTTCTCTAACACTGCTCAATCTCTTCATACACAGCCTCCCATTACCTCAACTGAACCACAATGTAAAGGTAACTTTACAATCTCGTCACAGTACCATAACACTGCAACAGCAGCAACAAACGTGCAGGACAACCAGAAAAGAATGCTCATATCTCCAGAGATATCCTCAATCATTCTTTTAATCCCTGACACACACAAATCCAGCTGACACCATCTGGTCACCTGATTGGAAAATCACTCCCAATGAACGAAACACCAACCATTCTAGGTATCACATGCAACGCACAAAACATTCACTTCCCAAACCAAATACATTAACACAAAAGCATCACACAAACTAAGTGCATCTCAGAACACTAACTGGCACCAGATTTGGAAAAGAAAAAGAAACCCTTAACATCCTCTATAAACAATTCATGTGCCTAGTTTTCCACCCTCTCAACAGTAATTAAAACAAAACTGCAAAAACCATACTATTTAATGCACTCAGAATAATTACTGGTTATCTAGCAGCCACAAACACTCAACACCTACATAATGAAACAAGTCCTCCTGGTAAAATTCCACCTTAAAATGCTCGGCACTCTGTTATGGGCAACAGCACAAGACTTATCCCAATCAAACCAATCTGTAACAAACCACCAACCCCCAAGGAGAAATAAAAAGGTTACCCCTGCCTCATACTTCAGAAACCTCTACTCACAGCATCCCCAACATATAAAACACAGACAGACTACACACACTGAAGTAACCTGTCAAGCACTATATATCAGTCCCCTAACTCAGCCTTACACTCCATCCTGCCAAGCATACACCCATAAGAAGCAACACTTCATACAAACACAATCCATGCTCTCTTGTCTGTGCTCTAAACATCACCCATCCCTACAACTCTATAAATACCATTTCAACACATTCCATGACCTTTCATGCCCATGATACAACTACCACAATGAAGACACTAAGCACTTATTACTCAGTTATCCTGCACTCTTCAAACATAGATACACACACACACACACCATCACTACATTTTACGACCTATGGTCGTGACCAATGGATATGGCTGGTTTCCTAAGCACAGCAAAGTCTTGTAAAGATATAAGGAACTCTTGGAGAAGGAAGTAATTAAGTATATATACAGCGGGATGGCAATAATTTGTGAAATTCAAATTTACAATTACAAATTTGTAGGTACCTCTATTAAAACTATCATTTGGAATTTTGCTGTCAAATTTTCATATTTCACGGCTGAACAGTGTTGGCTGCAGATTACGAATCTCTATATCAATGCCCGTGGTGGATGTAAATGATTCTGAATTATTTACTTAATACAATGGAGGTGTCAATGGATTCTTTATGGAACACAGACCATGCAGTGCTCTAGATCAGTGGTTCCCAAACTTTTTTCTGCCATTTCCCCCCGCACCCAGTTCAACCATCCAGATTTCCCCCTTCATGTGTACAAGGGAAAGACCTTTCAAAACACACTGTGACTATTTACTAATTTATTTTATTTAAGTCTGAACGTGAACCGAACCTGGTAGATACGGCGCCGCCCATTTACAACTGGCATTCTCTCTCTCAGACATGAGAAAATCCATCTGCCTGCTAGCAGGCAGTGTAATTATTTCCCCCCCTGGTAGCTTCAAATTTCCCCCCGGGGAGAAATTTCCCCCCGTTTTGGGAAATGCTGCTCTAGATGCTAAAGAGGATGATCTAGTGAACTGCTTCCCCCACTAGTACCTTCACTTCCTTCACCAGTATCAAAGGAACAATGCTCCTTGCTTCCTCCACCAGTGTCTGAGGAACAGGGCACCCCCACCTCATCCACCAACACTATAGGAAGAAGGCTTCTCGCCCTCCATTCAACTACCTGAGGAACAAGGCTCCTCACTTGCCCCACAAGTACCTGAGGAACAAGGCTCCTCACCTCTTCCTCCAGTACCAGAGGAATAAGGCTCCTCGCCTTCCCCAACCAGGACCTGAGAAACAAGGCACCTAGCTTCACCCATTAGTACTTCTGGAACATGGCTACCCCCTCAGTGCCTGAGGAAGATGACTCATCTTCCCTTCCAGTAACTGAGGAACAAGGTTCCTCACTTCCTGTACCAGTATCTGTGGAAAAATACTCCTCCTTTACCCAGATTATTTCAGGAACAAGGCTCTTTGCCTTCTCTACCAGTACCTGAGGAACAAGGCTTCGTGCCTCCCTCTCTATGGTTTGTTGATGGCGATGTGTTGTAAGGACTTCAATATCATGGACAAAATGTTTCATAAACTCTTTGCTGAAATGTACAATTGTAAAGTGGAGGACTAAACTACCAGTGATTCTGTGTCAACAGATTCATTACACGCCAATCATATCATGGAAGTTGAACGATCATTGGTATTTTTCTTTTACTGTGTTTGTTTACTGTATCTGTTGATGTAGTTGTATGATGTTTAGGATGTTCAATGTTTATTAAAGCTCTTTGTGGAATAGTTTATACATATTTTTTGGCCTCCAGAACCAAACCAATTACTTCCACTTAAACTAGAATTCACAATTTGGTAATTCATGGAGGATTCTTGTACCTAACCCCCAAATTATGGTGACTCCTCTGTGTATGTTACATGACCATCCCTTCAAGCCCTAGGAGTCTCTTCTCTGGTATGAGGTTCCTGTGGGGCTCAGAAAACTGGAAATATCTTCCAGATGGAACTACAGGTCATAAAGTTTAGTAATGTATGTGCGTCTATGCGGAGAGAGTGTAGGGCAACTGAGCAGTAAGCGTTCAGTGCCTTCACTGTTGTATTTGTATCATAAGCAAAAAGGGTCTTGAGATATGCTGAATCTGTCTTTGTAATGTTGCAGGGATGGATGGCGTCCAGAGTTCAGATGAGAAAGTGTAACTCCTATATGTCTATGGAGTGTGGTTTCAGATGGGTGTACACCTGATAGGGTGCAATTAAAAACTAAGTTACAGGGGAAGCTGTTTAGTGCCAGTCAGATGATTCTGATACGTACATATCCTGTATGTGTTGTGTGCTGAGGATGGGGTTATCTGTGAGTATGAGTTGCTGGAGTGAGAAGCAGAGGTAATTTGACTATTTCTATTTGAGGGGTGACAGTTAATTATGAAATGATTTGGATAAGAAAGGTCTGCAAAGATTGGGTGCCGAGCATGTGAAGGTGGAATTATATTGGGAGGATTCCCATTTCATTGTGTAGGTTTTACTTCAAAATGACTCCACTTTTTTTCCCCCATTTTTTTTTTAATGCTACAGAATGCTCCTCTGTTAACTGATATAATACACTAGCTGACCAAAAGTTTACCTAATTTCTTCTCATTTTTTTCCATTCCATTTATAAACCAAAGAGAAAGGTCTGGATTACTGGGTCTTCAGTATATTTGAGAAATTTTCCTTCTTCAGTAAACAGTAACCTTATGAACAATAACAATATACAGATTTTCTGTGTAACACACAATATAGAATTTCTTATAAATTAATTTCTTATAAAAAAATTTCCCTGTATGCATAGGCAATATGAGCTCTTCATAATGTTTTCCATAATACTTCAAGTTCTGTATGACATCAAGGCATACTTGATACTCACCGGCATGGAAGAGCAGAAGGTGAACCCAAATGCAACAGTAAGGAATAAGGTCAAGTAGATGATAAGGCCGAAGTAGAAGATTCCTCCAAGAGTGACCAGTATGTACATCCACCACTGGCCACTGAGATAAGCATCCAAGTAGTTAATCACAAACCACAAATTGATGCAAATCACCAGCAATGACAAGCCAGATGCCACAATCTTCGTAAACCTAAAAGGGTGAAAATTGTATTCATTGGAATATGAAGGAATTGGGGGCCCTTGAGCCAAAATACACCTCCCTCCCCCTAATGATCTTTGAAAAAAGTAATGAAATCACACACAACATATACAGTATATAATTTTCAATAAAATTATTCTTCCTTTAATGAAAGCCATTTTTTCCATATTGCACAGCATCAATACTACCCTAGGGAGTGCAAAATAAAAGGTAAATACAGTCCTGATATAATCTGTGGAAAAGAAAATGTTATTCCAATCAAACATTAAAACTGAAACACTGCTAGCATTACAGTAACGGTGCATGTACAGTAAAATCTCTGTAATCCTAACTGCTTTAGGGGAATCAGTCATTCCATATTATAAAATTTGTTGTTTTTCAATTTCTTTTAATATACAGTAACCCCTCGAATTAATGGACTAATAAGGGAGGGGGGTGTCTGTTAATGCCGAAAGTCCGTTAAATCGAATGTAACCAATTTTGATACAATATAAAATATACAGTAACACAATATACAGTTCACATGCTTTCTTTTAGCTCCTCTATCACTTGATGCCATTTTGAATTATAAGGAATGCAAAATCATTTAATAAATAACGTCACAATTCTCTGTATATAACCTGACTGCACAATAGTCTGAGGCTGACTAAGGAAGCTTTCACACTAAAGTGACATGTCGCACATGGCATGCCACTTGAAAACAAACCTTTAGAAATAAATGAAACCTTTCACACAGGAGTGGTGTGACACATTGCACATGCCACTTGTCACTTGGATGCCACTCCAAGACCAGACTGAATCATTTTTCTTCAGCGTGTGACGTGCCACCTCATCGAGTATTGTCAAATCTAATGAAGTTTTCACACCAAAATGATTAATAACCATGAAAATATTAATATGAATAACATTAAAGATACAAAAAACTAGTGGATTTACAGTGTATGTAGTGAATTTTGAAAAATCTTTTTGCGGATTTTCGCCAGCCACATTTGACAATACTGCCTCAGTTGCACAGTCTGTGGAGAGGAGTACACGATTTCTTTGTGTTCTTGTGAACAGTTAGTTATTTAGCAAGACCCTTCCTGAAAGTGAGGCATTTAACATAAACTTTGTGCAAGTTGTTGAAATTTACAAGTGTTTGTATGACACATCACCAGATTACAGCTCAATGGATGAGCCTTGCAACTACATAAGCACTGTGAATCCCTACACTATCTCTCAGATATGGATGTACCTACCTCTTCTTACGTTTTCTTCTGGCTTTTTTTTTTTCTTTTTTTTAAGGCTCCAGTCACGGACAAAAGTCCACATCAAGGCCAGGCTCTAATTGAAATACAGAGAGAATTGAGAAAGGGGGAAAAAAGACAGGGAAAGTATTCACAAATTTTTTAGAAAGTGAAAAACCCATCTCTTGAAATGAGCCAGGTCATAGTTATTGGGAAACACATGAGAAGGTAGAGAGTTCCAAAGCTTCGACATGTAGGGAAAGAAGCAGTTGTCAAAACGGCACACCCTTGTGTTGCTGATGGCCACACGATAATCACATGACACAGTAGCTTGCCGAGTATTCCGTGGTCTAACTAGTGGTGGGGGCACACAAGCAGCCAGCTCTCGGGAGCAAAAGCCAAAGT
>JAYMFT010195123.1:0-11786 GCA_038088735.1 Panulirus argus
TATATATATATATATATATATATATATATATATATATATATATATATATATATATATATATATATATATATTCCAACGTCTGCCAGAACGCCTACGGCCGATGGCATTCCAGCTGTCAGCGGGAGTCACCCTATTTCACCAGTCTTCTCCAACCATGGGCCATATATACAGTGAGAGCCTGCATGGTCTTAGCAAGGGTCATATATTAAGTAAGACCCCGAATGGTCTTAGAAAGGACCATTTAAGCAGTCTTAGCACTATATGGTCTTGGCATTATCTTCAACATCTGAAGAAGGTATTAACGATCATTCGAACTGTTATAACACTACTCTGACGACCTTATTTAATACCCTGGAAATCGATAGGCCCGACGTCCAAATAACCGACTAGCCAAGCTTTTCCAGCCATCCCCTAATGGAACCTGGAAAACCGACTTCCCTTGCCAGTTCACCATAACCCACTGGTCAGTATAGAGTCGGAAATTATTCCTCCCCGTACAGAGACAAAAGAGTGTCATGAGTCGGATCGCCTGGAGAATTAAGGGCATCGGATCGGAGCGATGGAGTCTGTGATCCCTTGATGATAGGATCGTGACCCGCAGCCCCGATACTCAATTGTCGATCGGGCTTCGTGTTTTTGCCGCTTATTGGACTAATGTCAATACTGTTGCCGGGCTGGTTCTTGTCGGATTTGAATAACTTTCTGCAATTGGAATCTATAATATCAAAGCAAGGGACATGCTCACAGAATAAATAACTGAAATCGAAAGACTCGTTTGTTATAGTTCATAATCATACAAGAACCATGTGTAGGTGAAATAAACCAATTAGATTTCCTTAGAGAAAAAAGAGAAAAAAAGAGGTTTCCTTTCGGCTTTTGTTCAGTTCTAATCGTCAATTCGTCATCTGTTGCTAATTCGTTTGTGATTTCGCCAATCCACCAATCAATCTTACAGTCTGTCAATCTGTTAGTCATTCTCTTGATTGGCTAACTGTCTCTCACAGCTCTGAGGGACGATCTAAAAGAGATAACTAAAGGGGTCGTGGAGGAGAGAAGGGCAGGTCTAAGGTATTTTGGAGGAGGTGCATTGGGAGATTGAATCAGTTATATGGAGATGACAGGATAGCAGACTCCAGAGAGGAACTCAAAAAAACTAGTGACGGAGTTTAGGAAAGAGAGCGGAAGGAGAAACTTGAGAGGACAGTGTGGAACGGACGGACCCATAGGAGTGGACGTGGCAACGGACGGACCCATGGGAGTGGACGTGGCAACGGACGGACCCATAGGAGTGGACGTGGCAACGGATGGACCCATGAAGTGGACGTGGCAACGGATGGACCCATGAGAATGGACAAGGCAGCTGACGGACCCATGGGAGTGGACATGGCAACGAACAGACCCATATGAGTGAGGGGGAGACTATGGCCCTGGGTATACTGAGGAGAGTGTGGAAGTAGAGGTCATTAATAGCTCAAAAAATGGCTATATCTGGAGGCATTGCAGTCCCAGCAACGCTTCCGCCTGGGTGTGATTCACGGGCTTTGAAAGGCAAAGAAAGAATGGACGAGTTGAAAAGGAAACGACAGTTAGTATTAGATGTGAAGTAGGTTGATTATGTTAAGGAATGACTGCGTAAGAGCGGGCTTTTGGTTGTCATCCTAGTCTAACTGAGAGGGCGTGCGGAAATGATTCGAACATTTGGAGATGATGAGCGAAGAGAGACTAACTATAAGGATCTCCCCAGCAAGGTAGAAGCACCACACATCCTCGCCTGGTGGACGGTGGTGGTGGCAGCAGTACCCAACAGGGGAGAAGCCCCACTTATCCTCCCTCGCTGTGTGATGACACGCGTCCCCAGGCTCCCCAACGAGACTGAGCCATGAAAATGGCCTTTTAAGTTGCTGGTGCATACAAGAAAATACCTTTTAAGTGGCCAGCCTTAGCGTAAAAATATCCTCTGAGTGGCTGGCTTTTATGCAAAAATGCCCACAGAGCGGCCGGCTGATAAGTGAGAATGCCTTTTGAGTGGCCAGATGAAACGTGAAGATGCTTCATGAGTGGCTGGCTTTTATATGAAAATATTCACTGAGTGGCTGACAGATAAGTGAAATGCCTTATGACTAGACAATTGAAAGATGATCCTCATAGATTGGCTACTTTAAAACTGAAAATACTCTCTATGAGTTGTTAGCTGATGTATAACAGTGTACTTTAAGTAGTCATTTCATGAATGAAGATACACTTTGAGTGGCCTGAAATCACACTTAGAAGTAATTGATGATCATAAAATTATTTTTTCTCGTTGCATAATTTCACTCTCAAAGGGACGACAGAGAATAGGATTATGCTGTTATTCTGTAACACTAATGAATTCATTTCGGTAGAATTGCAGAGGATTTACACACCACGAAATTCAGAACGGCATACCACGCAGAACATCGCCCTCGGAACAATCACCGGCTGCTCCGCAACCACAGAAATACTTCCAATGCAATTTTATCTCAGTGTATTCAGGAATCATTTCTTCGCAACAGCCCCAAAACTCCTCCTACCCAAACCACACAATAACCAAAAACTAATCCCCAAAATTGGGAGACAAATTGCCTCTGCTTCACACTTGAGCATTGTATACAAATTGATCCCCCCCCCCCACCAACTACAATTAATATAACATTAAGTACATAGTACACACAGCAAAGACTTAATAAGCACATAACAACCGCCTTCGTACTAACCCAGTACTAAATTCTGCTCCACCAGATTTACAGTCATCCGAAACTGCACTCCCCCAGACATATACGGGTAACACTCTCTTTTCATTTTCTAGACGTCATTTATCCCAACAACACTATCAAACAAAGATTTATCATAGGACTCTTCATGAGTAAGTTTTACACTGAAGACACCAAACGTTCGCCCCAAACTGTCTTGCATTCATCTCACATCGACAAACATATATCATCATATTTCTTGACGTGTGGTTCCGCCCGGTGGACGTGGCCAGCTTCCTGTGCGCTGCGAGAGCTCCATTTATATATATATATATATATATATATATATATATATATATATATATATATATATATATATATATCACTCACTTTTCATCAATTTGAATATACAGAAAAACTCACGTCAAATTAAAATCAATGAAAACTTATTTGAAAACTGTGAAAACGAAACGGCTGTTCATACATTTTTTTTTTTTTGTACAGTAAGGTAACTTGAATCCCTGATGCCACAACTAGCCAGTAATTATCATCAGAACAGCACAACATTGTAGAATAATTAGCAAACCAATTAAGCTACCATGAAAAGTTACGAGACTAGGCATGAATAAAAAGAATTGCAAAATGGCGGGATGTGGCAACATTCTGACGTCACTTTAGCTTCTACCAATCATCGTCGCACAAAGAGTGTTATCGACATGAGATATGTAGCATATATTTGGCTTTTGCATTCAGTTTTTGCACATCTTTTGATCTCTGTACTTCGTTTATTTATGAATGTCCCCTTGAGCTGGTGTCAGGCATCACCAGCTGTTCATATTTGTAATATTCCTTCTCTTATTAACATAGATTCCTTGTTCTAAGGCGGCACCACTTCTCTCAGACGTCACTCATGCATCCACCAATCGCGGGCATGTTGATGGCTTGACATCACTTGTGCTTCCACCAGTCATGAGTGTGTTGTGATGACGTCTCTCATTCCTCCTCCAATCAAAGCCTGGCTAAAACTGTTTAGTGTTGACATTCGTCTCTCCCCCGCTTCCGCCAATCACCGACTTCCTCTACTTGTGCAATATCAAAGTAGGAAAAAAATGAAGGCATTGGAGATGCATATAAATGTGATAAAGGGCTTTATTGTATGACATGCCTTGTGTGTTTTATCTGAAAGGCTGGATGTGTGATATGGCCAGCGGAAGACAAGGGGGCACAGCCCTCAGACAACACGACTTTACGACCCTTCAGGGCCAGAGGTCAATAGCCAGGCCCTGATTTGCTCAAGAGAATGCACCGTTGAGCTTAAAGGACCGTACCGTTGCGCTTCAGGATTGCACCGTTCGTGCTCGAGGGGGCGTACCGTCTTTCTCCACGGGTGTACCGTCGAGTTCTAGGATCGTACCGTCGTGCTCAGGGGGCTCAAGATCCCGTACCACAAATCCTGCATTTGGTTTTGGTACCAGAATAAAATTGACATCAAATTCGCATCGTGTCGCTTTACGTAAAAGTCCTTCTGCTTAGACATCCTACCCCCAATCTCTCCAGTCCTCAGCTCGCACGATTCGCCAGTCGGATTCGTAGGAACCCCGATGGAGCAGAGGGGTTTTAAAGCGAGAGAGAGCGAGAGAGAGAGAGAGGTGGCCTGCCCCCCCGTCCGCTGCTATTTCCACTGCCCTGATATTTTATAGGATCGTATCGTCTACCCGTGAGCGTTTGATGTTTTAGCCGTGTTTATCGGGGCGTTTAGAGAGCATCCAGTATTGTTTCGTCTATGCTGAATCTGTATTTATTGAAGCTTGTTGCTCTTAGAGACGTGTTGCGCAAGGGGAAGTGGGGAGAGGTTATATATATAAGTAAAGGAATATCCTTTTATACTTATTTATCAACATCTAGATCTACTCTTGTCTCTTTATTATCTTTAGTTACTTTATTTCCTTTTATACCTTCAGTTTTACTTCGTCCATATGGAGGTGTTTTTACTTAATCATAATCGAAGCCTTTGCAATAAAAAAGAAAAAGAAATCTGGTTTATTGAGCAGAAAACATGTGAATAAATCTCGATTGCATTCTCATTTCATTCGCTGGTAACGTTTAAGAAATAAACGCATGAACCATAAACCCCCACGACTGCTTCTACCGATATAAACGTCCTCTTGGCAATGTTAAGTTAAACCTCGATGCATATAAACCAGTTTTAAAACCTTGTTGAGCTGAACTACACCACCTCCCCTCCCCATCTCTCTTGGCTTAAGTTACAAGCGCTACCTGCAGGCCCGCTAGGGCCCCAGATAATGAGGGAGAGCGGGGAGGAAAGTGTTGGGGAGAATAAAGGAGAGGGAGTGTGGGGAGCAGGGTGTTAGGGGGACTGAGAGAGAGGAAGATTGGGGAGAGAAGGGTGTTAAGATGTTTCGAAGAAAATGAAAAAGAAGAGACGAGAGAAATATAAAGATAAAAACAATTTATAAATTATATTTAGATTATGTTTAGGTTATATTTAGATTATATTTGTTTAGGTTATATTTAGATTATATTTATTTGGTTTATATTTAGATTATTTAGGTTAAATTTAGATTATGTTTGATATTTATTTAAGTTATATTTAGATTATATTTGATATTTATTTAGGTTATATTTAGATTATATTTGAATCATATTTGAATTATATTTATTTAGCTTCAAGTATGTTCATGTACATATGCCTGCGTGTGTGTTTGTCCAAACACATAAGTATAAATAGTTTACATAAAAATTTCCAATGTACATGGAAAGTTTAGATAAAATTGGGTAATACACATTTCTTCATTGTAAATTAGTAACACTCACATGCCTGTGGTTCCCCATTTATAATTCTTTTTTTATGACATTTCTTTAAAATTCTGTTCATAGGATTTTTTTTTTTCACGTGTTTTCATGCGGTGTGTGGATGCGGCCGTCCGGCAAATGAAAGCGACTTTTGTTTAAATAAGTTTTTAAAACAAAAGACATTGTGTTATTTGTTGTCCTGGTGAATTCATGCAATTTAAAGGAGTTCCTTTTTTTTTTTTTTTTGTGGGCAAGATTATGTAAACAGTTATTTGTCACGGGGCAGTGTGGTGGCCGAAATTTTTCATGGAATGCTGTGTTGCTAGTTCGCTGTAAGTTTTGCAAGACTGATGCTTTGAGTTGGAGGGGTCTTGCTTAAACGTTCCTAGTGTTGCCAAAGTGTTTGAGAAATGCTGCTAAAATGTTGCTTGTGTTGCAAAAGGTGTTGGAAAAATTATGATTAAACGTTGCATGAGTTGCCGGAGTGTTGCTTGAGTATTGCCGTGGCGTTGCTGGATGGAGTGTTTTTCTTTGTGTTGGGGGTATATTGTGTTAAGGCCTTGCTTGAGTGTTGGTGAAACGTGGCTTGAGTGTTACTCAAGTGTTGACAGTTTTTTTAGCAGCGGCGCTGGAGCAGGATTAGCGAGACATAATGAGACTCCTTTAAGCTTTATGCTTCCTTTAATTAAAGTAGATTTTAATCTATAGAGACAAAGGGAAGCATCGGATGAAATTGTCTTAGAATTAGGTGGTTATAATCACTTAGTTCAAGAACTAACGTGTAAAATATTCGGATTCTTTATGTAAATATGTTTTTCGGAGTCAGCATCTGCGAGCACATGCGATTTTGGGCCGTACAGGTATACTTATGGATACTTTTTGAGCATCGTCAGGCAGCACGCTTCCCAAGGGAGGCCATATCCACCCTCCAGTCCCTCACCCGTGGCCTCCCACAGGCTTTATGCTTTTCCAGAAGCCATCTTCTCCACCTTCCAGTCCCTCATTTGGCCTCCCAAAGGTTTTTACGCTTCCCAGGGGTCAATCTGTACCTTCCAGTCCCTACCCTTTGGCCTCCCACAGGCTGTACGCTATTCCAGGAGCCCATCTCCAACTTCCAGACCCTACTCTGTGACCTCCCACAGGCTATGAGCTTCCCAGGGGCCATCTCCATCTTCCAGTCCCTACCCTGTGGCATCCTACAGACTGTACGCTTTTCCAGGAGCCGATCTCCACCTTCCAGTCCCTACTCTGTGACCTTCCACGGGCTATGAGCTTCCCAGGGGCCTATCTCCACCTTCCAGTCCCTCACCTATGGCCTCCCACAGGCTGTACGCTTTTCCAGGAGCCCATTTCCAGCTTCCAGTCCCTACCCTGTGGCATCCCACAGACTGTACGCTTTTCCAGGGGCCCATCTTCACCTTCCAGTCCCTACTCTGTGACCTCCCGCAGGCTATGAGCTTCCCAGGGGCCTATCTCCACCTTCCATTCCCTCACCTATGGCCTCCCAGGAGCCATCTCCACCTTCCAGTCCCTACCCTGTGGCCTCCCAGCAGGCTTGTACACTTCCCAGGGGCCCATCTCCACGCTCTCCACAAATCTTGCCCTCCTCCTTAACATTGTCAGTAATACCCTGGAATGGACTGTCGGAGCCGTGGGATTTATCAGCGACGGATAAGAAGAAGAAAAAATGAAATCCTTTCTCTCATTACGACGATATTGCTTCGAGTATTGCCTTCATTTCCGAGGCATTACAAGGCAAGACAAAGACTGGAACTCCGTCGAGAGTCGGTCTTAAAAGAGAATTTCATCTCATCTTGTAACATATATAAAGAAAATAGGACGAGTTCTTGTGTGACACTTTTATTTTTTTTTTTTTTTTTACGGACTGTTCCCAAGGCACATGGGTTCTGGGACTCAGCTGTGTTAAGGGCAACACTGTCTTCTATCAAGGCGTCAGTATGCGTCCTGTGTGTGTTTATGGCTAGATAAACACGACTCTTAACCGTGTCGAACAGAATCATTAACTTCGGATAACTCGATGGGCGTTTTACGAAGTTCCACATCGGATTGAGAGTGGGATGTTTTTGCTTTTTGAACGGAAATCATGTCCTTATCATTGCACTCGTATGTCCTTAACTGAGACATTTTTCAATCCCGCGTTAAGTGTGAATAAGTGTAAGGGTATGGACTCCCAGATTTTTAAGTGTAAAGTACCATTTTTACTGCGCAAGGCTTTACCTGTACAGTCTTGGAATCACGTTTTCCATTGAGGAAAATGGTAATATTAACACTCATACATTTTTTATATATAATTTACTTACTGTGGTTTGGGTTAGTGTGCGTTGGGGACTGTTTGTAAACTGCTGTCACGGTCTGTAGTCGTATTTTACAGCTAGTTTAACAGCATCATCTTCAAACAAGACTGAAGATGATCTTCGCATTTGTGGGCAACGACACGCTGCTCTAAATACGCGCGATGTGGATGTCTTTTGTTAGTTTCCATGTTTTGAGTTGTACGGAGCAGTGAGAAATGAGAATCGTTAATTAGTGTAATCTACTTGTTGGAGAGGCTCCTTTCTCTTAATTAGGTTAAGACATCAAAGTCTAACGTTCATCCAAACTCGAGAGAAAACGAGGGACAGGAACACAAGTAAAGACTCAAAGAAAATGAAGTTAGAGAGGGGGGGAAACTATTCTGACGGACCTTAAACCCTCATCCCAACCATATTACCATAGAGATGAGAGATGTGGTGGTTGGGGGTTCGAACCACGGGCACTGGCTGATCTAGTTCCCATCCTCTATTTCCAGCCCACACAATGAATAACTGCATATATTCACAGAATAGTGAGAGAGAGAGAGGGAGAGAGGAATTATTCATATTTTCCAGGGATGTGATTGATCTATAAACACAGGAGGTATTGGGGGATGAATGATGTATGGTCCTAACGCTGTATATAAATGAATAACATGGCCGTATATTCACGAGATGGAGAGATAGATTACGAATGTTTTTGCAATTTATGAAGAATGTTTTTTGTTTAGGTATATATATATAATAAAGTGAAGATTTGTATTTAATTGACATTTGTATAAAGGAATGTATTTCTGTTGTCTGGCATTTCTGACGTGCATGGGAAACAGAAGCAGACTTGAAAAACTCATTTTGAATCGGGTCCCCCCTAGAATGTAAAACCCCCTCCCTTGTGCCCACAGCTAACCGTAGGTGTTCATCCTCCCTCGCGGCTAGTCAGTAAATGGTTACTTGTGTGTGTTTGAATGTGTGTATATATACACGCAGGTGTAAAGACATGGTACATATATACAAGGTTAGGAGACTGGGGCAACAAGTGTGTAAAACTCTTTCCCTTAACATACAAATAGTAATCACAGACAGTAATCACACACGCAGGAGACTGGGGACCTCACGAGTACCTAATTACAAAACACCACCTCTCTGCACCGGCCTCTTCACGCCAAGTCCTCTCGAGCATTTCAGACAAAGTTCCTGTGTTTGTCTGCATTACAGCGCTGCTCGGCCCAGCTATGAATGATGGCAGAAATTGTGCCTTACTTTTGCAAGGGTTTGTTAGGAAAGATGGCTCCCTGGGGCACAGGGGGGAAAACTCCCCATTTGGGTTTCGAATATTTCTGAATTAGGGGCTTAATTTTTCCCCATTGAAAGCCTGGATATTTCCCCATTCTAGGCAGGAATATTTCCCCAGTCCACTCCGGATTATTTCCCCATTTGAGGTTTGAATCTTTACCCAATTTCAGGCTGGATTATTTTCATTCGAGGCTCAGTATTTCCCCATTCAAGACCCCGAATATTTCCTCATTCAATGCCTGAATATTTCCCTGTTCTAGGCAGGAGTATTTCCCCATTCCAGGCCAGAATATCCCCCCATTCCAGGCCTAAATATTTCACCATTCGAGGTTCGAATACTCCTTCATTCGAGGCCCGATATTTCCCATTCAAAAATTGATATATATTTCCCCGTTCTAGATAGGTATATTTCCCCATTCCATGCCGGAATATCTCCCCATTTCAGGCCTGAATATTCCCCCATTTCAAGCTCAAATATCTCCCCATTCGAGGCTCAATATCTCCCCATTCAAGGCCGGATTATCTCCTAATAAGAAACCCACATTTGAGTAACCCATTTCCCACCCACTCACACATCTTTCGTGTTTTCAAATACCCTCACCGTTGGTTGTCATCATGATCTCCCTCCTGCAGCTGATTGGATGAAAGTTCGGCAGTCATTACCTGGGGCAGACCAAAAACTAGAATAGCTCAAATAGATAGGAAGGCAGGTAGTTTGGTATATATATAGGTAAGTAGGCAGATGGATTAGATATATAGATAGATAGGTAGGTAGGCAGGTAGATAGGTAGGTAGATAGACAGACAGACAGACAGGTAGATAGATAGGCAGGTAAATAGATGAAAAATAGACAAAAAAATAGAGACAAATAGATAACTTGTCTTTTATGTACGATAACTGGTTGACGTCTGTGGCAACTTCGTTGCCAGACAAGCTCCCTAAATGTCACCGTTTACGGTTTCCAGTCCTTTTAGCCTCCAAAACCGATGGGTCCTAATCATTTCCATCAAAAAATGGAATCTTTATTAATATCTACCATAATAAATTTCGTACAAGGCACAAGGTAGGTATCAGATTAAAACGACATCGTTTGAGGTGTTGTCTGGCAACGCTGCTTAAGCAGAGTTGCCAAGTATAACAATAAAGAAGTTTAGTGCGGTACGATAACTTGGGCGGAGAAGTCAACAAAGCTACGGGTATAAACCGCACACGACGCGTCCCGCCATTTATCCACACCGTGGCTTGCACTGGACAATGAGAACTTTGGACGGGGACTGATGGAATAAATTAAACTGCCAGAGCTTTCCATGGACTGCTGCCATTAAGGATTTATGTGTCCGACCGAAAACACACCTTATCGGCCGACCAGCCTCCCTAGCACGGGAAGAAAATGAGAAAGCAAAGAGAAAACAGGATCTTTTTGGGGAACTTAACTCGTTGGTTTTTGTATTCTAAGATGAAGAGGATTTCAGTTTTTCCCAAGATATGTTGATGGTATTAAGTAATGATTAAAACAAAGCTTAGATATATTCTTGTAACTTTATTCGAGCTAAGTTTTTAATAAGATCAGTAATTCAGAAGTGAACAGAACAGATAATAATGCTTTTAATGACTATAGAAAGAGATAATAATTGGTTCTAAGATTACTGGACTCCCGTGGTGTATCGGTTAGCATTTCTGACCGTGACGCATTCAGGCTGATTCACACCATTCATCACGTCACCGTCACGTCACGTCACGTCACCATTCCGTCAAAATTTCTTATGTGAAATCGAATGGACCTGTTCACACCAAACGTCACCGTCACCGTCACGCACCCGACACGTATCGGTTCCTTCACGTCACGGTTTCTCGGGAGCAATGTTTTGACGTGACTTGATGGCACCGGACATGGACAACCACTTCCAGAAACTGTAAAGTCTTTAAAATAAAACCGCACACACCCTTAAAAAAATGGTTCTGTACAAACCTAATGCACAAAATAGAAATGTAATAATGCAGTAAATTTGATATTCACCTTAAGCATACAGCCAATCTTCCTTTCGGTAAAATAACCTCCGAATAGTAGTGTTCTTTTTGAGAAAGTCGTTCTCTACATTCTTTTAAAAGAATAGTTCAATTTGAATTTTGACATTCTGAAATACTAGAAATAAATCTTAACTTCATCATCTTCCAGCTCCTTGTAAAAAGTCCAGGATTCTCCTTCACCTTGCCTTTTCCTCAAGGCTTTATGTATCCATAACCGCTTCTAGGGTTAAACTCCTTTTCTTCATCTAACAGAAGCGAATTAATGCAAGTTTCTTAAACCCAAATTTATGAGGCACCATGCCTACTCGAAGGTTGAAGCACAGACTGGACGGAATCGTGATGAATGGTGTGAATGAACGGTACGGTTGACGGAACGGTGACGTGACGTGATGTAACGGTGACGTGATGAATAGTGTGAATCAGCCTTTCACGGGGGTCGAGCGCACAGGTTCGAATCCTGGTTGCGGCAGTCGGTCCACAGTCAACCCAGCCGTTCATCCACCCATAAGGGGTTGGTCGATAAAATGAGGTTTTCAAAAAAGAAGAGAGAGTGTCAAGGAGAAGAGAGTAGTAAGAGTGAGTGAGCTTCGAAAGGAGGCTTGTGTGAAGAAATATCAGGAGAGAGTGA
>JAYMFT010195134.1:0-11786 GCA_038088735.1 Panulirus argus
TGTGGCTGAGGGTTAAATGTTGCATGTATGTGATTATTATTTTTGCATTTTTGATAGAGTTTTCCATATGTTGCCCCTTCTCTTAACCTTGTATTGATGCCAGGCCTTAACCTTTTATATACAGACATATATATACACACACACACACACACACACACACCAGCTTTCCTCAGGTATCCGTTAATCGACCAACACAGTAGGGAAGAAGAACAGCTGAGTTGATTGTGAAAGAGTTGCTCGGTCTAGACCTCGAACCGTTTTCTTTCTGGGTAGTGGATCGCATCGCTAACCATTACGCTACGGATTACAGTTTGTGTGTCATTATGAGCAAGTATATGTGCTCATGTGTGTATGACTTTATCTATAACCTACATTATTAACTCTTGAAATATACTATAGGAATATTTTATAAAAATCCAATAGACAATTTTATAATGTCTTAAATAAATTTCTTTTTCTGCTAAGGAACATAAAACTGAATCTATTTTTGGGGTCAAGGTTACTGCTTAGGGATTCCTGATCAAGGATGACGCTGTGCCCATGGACAGCGTTCTTGATCTTCTCTCAGTCGAGTCATTACTCTCAGTTTTTCTGAGTTACCGGTGAAGCCGAGACAGAAGCAGCTCCTCCGCACATACCACAGGATCCTGTTACTACAAGATCATACGTTGCTGTGAGAAGCTACGGACTAGAGACCTTACTACTTGGGTGTGTTGTTGCCTATAGTTACTGTTTAGGATGTTGCTGAATGGAGACCTCCCTGCATGGAAAATCAAGGCACCTGGAACGTGATGTTTTCCAGAGATGTTATAGAATACCGTGCTTGGACTTAATGATGTAATCTGCCGATGATACGATTACTTGGGGATAAAATATTGAATGGAAACTTCTTTCCTCTTTAGATAATTCTATCGCTCCCATGTATTTCTCCCGGGAACGTTATTAACCATATTACCGTCGAAGTTTCGAGCGTTATAACTCACTGCACCTGGCCGGTCGATTGTTCCCATATTCTGCTAAACTGTAGACGGAACTTACAGTACAGATCGCTCACGTTCGTTATGCTTTCGACTACGGTCGTTGTTACGAGAGACATATGGGAATGATGGAGTAAGATGACTGGTGGTGGATATATTGAGAGAGAGAGAAAGAGAGAGAGAGAGAGAGAGAGAGAGAGAGAGAGAGAGAGAGAGCATACAATAAACTTTCAGTCGCTCTTCACCGAAACGGTATCCAGAGCGTTTAAGTACACTCGTTATGACAATTCTGAAACACAGTTTCATCTGAACAGACAAATGGCTAAGAAATGTCCAAACCCTAAAGAAAAGAAAGATTAAAATGGCTGCTCAGAATGCAGAATTATAAACTATTGTCTGAATTCCCACCGATCTACGAAGGACTCCAAAGGTTGAGTTAATTGTTACGGTGATCGTTAGAAGTCTCATCGATATTTCTGAAAAGAGTGTTCATAATGAAGCATATTCTTGATGCTCTACATAAGCATAAGATAGATACTCATCAGGCACGTATTATGTCGTCACTCTTAAGTTAGTTTAATTGAGGTGACTCAAACCATTTTCTGCACGATCTCGTTTATAAGTTTCCTAGCTTACCGATAAGATGGCGCTGGTAGCAACTTTCGATATCTCTTCAAATATACTGGTACTGTTTTATAGTTGCACTTCTTAGTTACATAATTTTCTGCCCGCAGTTCAGGCAAGTTTTTGTTAACCCAGAGCACTGGCGAATTCATGGATGTAGCCAGCGTATCTGTGTTTGTGTAATTGTTTTGTTGACCCAGCTTAGGGCAGTGTTACCTGAGTGTTACGTTATGAAAACTGTTTATACGCCTATGAACACAAGAACAATGGCTAATACCCATAAGGTGTCTCCATGTGGTGTACTGCTATCTCAAAAGTGTAAACATTCAGTAGTTGACGTCACGAAGGTCACAAATGCTCGTTACACGAGGCAGCAAATGTCGGTCAAATACTGTTGTTCTATCTATTAGGATGAAGTAGTCATTCTTAGGAAGCTGGATAACATGGACGGGGTAAACAATTATTCGTTGACATTATTGACATGTTTGGCACAGTTTTTGAATACTTATTGACACAGTTTTTTAATAGTTATCTTTTTGTGCAGGTGATGTAGAAGCTATACGTGTTTACATATGAATGTTAAAAAGAATGGCTTGCATCTCGTATAGAAATACCGAGTTTTTTATAAACGTGTCTGTGAAAAGAGCTCTAGATAAGCTACCCAGGTCCGTTTTGGTGAAATCGATGATGTTTTCATCTCAATCAGAACGTCCTTATGAAATGTGACGTAAAGAAGTCTAGTGCTTTCGTGAAGCACATCAAGACTCCGAAACCTTAAGTGAGTAGGAGCTTAAGACCTGATAGTGTTGAGAACTACGAACCTCCTACATTATCTGGTCACTGTAAAAGACGTACTTTTCACTTAACTTTGTCTTTTTTGTGAAGTAACTGGCCCACGAAGAAAAAATTTGTCCGTGACCAGAACCTTCATTATGGAAAGCAGTAATACGAGAAATCTATGTTATCTGATGCTCAGCCTTATGAAAATAGAAGGAAAAGGTTGTACAAATGAAATATGTGCGACTTATAAATGAAAGGCACTGTAACACATTCCACAAGTATTTACTATACACAGGGTGATAATGGAGAAACAGCGCGGTGTACTTGTGTGTCGTATAACGTAAGGGCACAGACTGACTGACTGTTAGCATGACATTGAGAAGTAATACGTACGCCAGTAATGTCGAGTAATATATGTGCATGCAGCGTGGAGCGATATGTGTATATATGCATGCTTTTTTCATGACAGACAGAGTAAACTAGGGACAGATGGACACACCGAACTCGGTGAATGTGGACAAACCCGCTAGCGACGTCTACGTTGTTATATTGATGTTCAAATAAGATTGATGTGGTAAGGTCCCTGTTAGAACTGGGATATGTATATGATGTCAACTGTCATGGTAGTTCATTTGTTAGATGATCTGGAGTAACCAGTATATCTAGATAGGAAAAATTATTCCAGAAAATACTTGGGGAATTCTGAAATCATGATACAGATTTTATCATGCTGCAGATTATGTAAGTGCTTCCTTGTTCTAAACGTGTAGGTAAATAAAGCATGACATAGAGAATGTAGGTGTCATTACAGCGTCACTCTAGTCGAAGTTACTGTTTCTTAAGCGAACGATGATAATCAGTAAATTAATTACACGACTCTACAGCGTGTCGTCAGAGTGATCACCTCCTGATCAGAGCGGATTCACGGGGGCTGAACTGCGCACTTATCGACACCAGCCGCCCCATCGAGATCCCGATAAATTGGGACATTAAGCTGAAGGATTTAGGGGTGGGTGAGGAGAGCGCAGGTCGTGGGTATACAGAGAGAGAGAGAGAGAGAGAGAGAGAGAGAGAGAGAGAGAGAGAGAGAATAATGGGCTGTTATTTATAGGACCCAGTTAGCGTATACTAAACCTTCCGTCAGTCTTCACGGAGACTATATCCATATGGTGTAAATAGAGATTTATGGAGTATTCAGTCTCATCTTAACGGATAACTGTCCGTCAGCTATCCAGGCACTAAAAAATCTAAACAGTTTATACCAACATATACTACGAACTCCATATTCCAGTTATGTATGATAGGGTATCCGCCTTCAGTATCTAAAGCAGGAATTCATTATAACCTGAGTTCAGCCGGGCGACATAATCACGTGTGTTAAAAATTCGTGGGAATCTTCTCTCCACACACAAGAGCAAAGTAAAAATTTAGGACATGGTAATATCTGACGCCGGGTCAGGCCTGGAGCGCTGTACCGGGAGAGCTTCATTGATCTCTTACACAACTCCTTCATCGCCTCTCGGAGCGACGGTGCCCGGGTGGGTTTGAGCAATTTTATGGAGATACGGTTCGCTAACATGAAAATTACGTTATCAAGAGCCTTCTTGCCCTAAAAGCCTAGACATTTTATATTGTGTCAGACCATGTGAAGGTCGAGCTTCTCAAAATCGCTGAAGCATAAACGGTTACTTCTTAATCGAGTCATCTTTAAGAAAATTTTTATTCTATATAAAATTCTTTTAACTTAAGAAAATCCTGTGATGTTTCGTCTCTGCCCTGAACACTTCCTTTGTTGATACATCGCTATTGCCTTCTTTTCTAGTCAGCAGTTCAAGTTCTTGAGCTTTCCATCATGTTTAACACCCGATTAAAGTCGAACCACATTAATTTACAGCTTGTGGACCAAGATCGTACATTCACTGGCTTCGTTTTCTTCTCCAGTATAGCGAATCAGCCAAGACTTACACCTTGCCGTAGGAAGTCTGGCGATTATACTGTTCATCAGGTAAATAGAAGCTTGTTCACTCAACCATACTTAGCGACTTATTTCCGCTGTGTGCCTTTCATTTACCTGCACATTTGGATTACAAGATCAAAGGGCCACATTTTACGCTCTCTTGTTTACTCGAGTGAAGTTAATTTTGACTTAGAGTCTAGGATAATACCTTATTTACGGAAAGTCTTGGGTAGAGGATGGGCTACTGCCGGGACCTGCACGTTTTTTTTTTATGTAGTTATGTACGCATACAGGCAACAGACAGCAGGCAGCAGACGCCTAGGAAAGTAGTATGGTCTAGAGCGGGGTATATTGAAGTGGTACCCGGAACCATCTTGAATCCTCCTTGTCATGATTGCTGGTCTAACTTTCTGTCTCATTACAACTAAGACCCTGGGCTGGTCTTCACATTTCCCAGCAAGCACTATACACATCCTCCTTATTTTTTCATCCATGTTTAAAATTAGTTTTTTATACTATACTCTCTATGTAGTCTACAAAGATCAAATATTTTCGTAAGCGCAGCTATACTCCGATTCTTAAAAGCAAGTTTTCCACTTTCCTCTTAAGTCTTGGTTTTCATAAAGACTTTTTTAGTCCGTGACTGGAACATTGAATATGGAAAGGCATTAACGCGAAAACTTTACGTTGTTTGATGTTCAGCCATATGAAAGCGGCCGAAAAAGGCGTAAAAAAGGATTCTGTTGGAGTGACAAATTGATCGATCGACAGACACCATGACACAGAATAAAGAAACTGAAAGAATTGTGTACTATGAGAATGTATGGACTTAGTAGAGGGTTTTACTATATTGATAGCATACTGGTGTCCAAAGAAAAATACAGTGATAAGATCCTTGTTGATACTGAATATATTTATTCGTAAACATCTATGGTTGTTCAATTACTCGTTGAGCTGGAGTAACCAGCGTATGTGATTGGAGGAAATGGCAGTAGAACGATTTAGCAGAAATCTGAAGAGTAGTGAGTATTGCCAGAATAGCTCAGGTGGTCTTTTGGTGGCCAGGTAGCTCCGCGATGATCGTGTGAAAACCCAGATGGATGTGTAACACTGCGAAGAATGAAGTGAACTTCAGGTGCAGTTACCACTGCCATGGAAAATATGGTGGCCCCCTGCAGGTGTGCAAAAGTTTTACCTGAGTTGCTAGAATACAAAATACTACCATCAGGGATCAAGTAAACCCTTAGGGAGTAACAGTGGCACCGTCAGGGATCAGGTCAACTCCAGGATACGGTGTATTTTAGGATGGGTTGGATAATGCAATGGTCCCCAGGACCCAGGCGAAGGCAGGTGGTGCTGGGGACTCAGGTGGCACGTTGGTCGCTACCGCAGTCACCGCTGGCAGCCCAATATCGACTGCCGATACTAACCCTGTTGCTTGCACCGTCAGGAGAGCGAAGGTGCGCCTCTCCAGAGTTTGTTATTCAAGGGGTCTGTAAGCTCACCTGGACATCTTGCTAGTGCTTCCTTTGAACTCCTTGAAGCAACTTTATTTCCCATTTTCAAAGAAAATAGGAAATGATTCTTTTATATCTAAGTTTTAAATGGTTTTTGAAATCTGTGTGATAAACTAGACAGACAGATATGGAAGGAATATCTACTCTTTTTTTTTTATCATGGTATCAAGCTTTTTCGTCCAGCAGAGTATAAAAAACTTGTGTGTAAATATGGAGAGAGAAAATTTAGTGAAGCGGTGAGGTTGTCGTGCAACACAGCCACTTCTGTGCTTCATGATTAGCTCCAATCTACGAAATTTCGTGCTGAAGGTCGTGTTTTAATACTCTTCATAGTTAAATCTTTGACACATAAATATCTGTAAATTCTGTGGTTTGGGTAAAATGATGCCATCTCCGGAGCCGCGCTTATAGACTAAGTGCAGCGACGGTGACCGTTTATAGACGAGGTAGCGGCTCAGTTAGTGGTTACCTCACCACGAAGCTTTGCCTCTAATCTCTCCAGTTTAGTTACGACACAGCTTAGCCCTCACGAGTTTGTGCGAGGGTCTACAGGTATACCCGAAGGCATGTGAGAATTTCCAGTTTGTGTGCGTGAAAAGTTGTATCCATCGTGGAAGTTATCATCATAAATCAACTTTGTTACCTAGTACTGAAGTGGGGATCTGTTCGACTCGCGGTTTGCGAGGGTGCTGTGCATGTACTTGATCTCTCCCATGTACTATGGGAGGAAGAAGCTCAGGACATAGACAGATAAACGAAAGAGTGTATTATTCTGTTTATGTAATAGTACTCTTACGATTTAGTACATGTCGTGTATATGCATGTACCTGTTTGTGTATGTACATATGAATATGCCTGTGCGTGTGTTCGAGTGTTGATATATGCTTGTAGATGGTTACTATTTGTGTATCTTTGGGGAATGAGTTTTGCTCATGCTGCCCTCTACTCTTTACCTTGTATCTATACCATGCCTTATCCATATGTATACAGACACATATGTACATACCCTCAGCCTTGAGCTAGGTGTCTGTTGATCGACCCACGCAATGTGGAGGATAAACCAGTGAGTTGGTTGTAAACCAGTTGCTCTGTCTGGCCCTCAAAACCATAGTCCTTCAGAGTGGTAGGTCGCTACGGAAGGCTCGTTTGTGTGTGCTTATGAGCGAGAGTATATGTGTTAGTGTGTGTGTAATGAGTTTATCAATAGCGTGCACAATCAATTCTTGGAATACACAATGGGACTGATTCAGAAAAAAAAAAATGATGGAAAATAATATAATGTCTTGGATACAATCTTCTCCACTGAGGAGCATAAAAACTGATGCCATTTACTGGGGATAAGGTTACCATTTGGGCATTACTGATTTACGATCACGCTCTGCCCATACACAGGTCTTGATCTTCTCTCAGTCGACTCACCCATGAAACCGAGACAGAAGCAGCTCCTCCACACATACCGCAGCATCCTGTTCCTACCGGATCGTACGCTACTGTGAGAAGCTGCGGACTAGAGACTTTACTACTTGGGTGTATTGCTGCCTTTAGTTACTGCTTAGCACGTTGCTGACTGGAGACCTCACTACATGGAAAATAAAAGTACCTGGAATGTGATGTTTACCTGGAATGTTATAAAATGATGACGTTAGAAGTAGGAAATGCAACCTGCCGATGATATGATCACTTAGGGTAATACAGAATGGAAACTTTATAAAGTGAATGAATTGTTCCCATGTATTTCTCCCGGGAACATTATTAACCATATTACCATCGAGGTTACGAGCGATATAATTAACTGCTCCTGAACGATCGATTGTACCTATACTATGCTAAACTACAGACGGAGCTGTACAGTACATATCGCTCAGGTTCGTCACGCTATCGACTACGGTCGTCGTTACAAGAGACATGTGGGAATTATGTAGTAAGATGACTGGTTTATAAGTGACTTTAGTAGCCAGGTTGTATCTAAAAGGGACTGTAGCTATCAAAAACAGTATTTGTCACAAGTTGTAATTACACCACTGCAATTACCTGTGGTTGAACTTAATACGACTTGTATACAGTGGAAAAAAAAATATTTCAAGTTATGTTGCTTCCCGCTATTAGTTTTCTCTACTGTAATCTTTCATGAGTAACTCCCTATTGCCTTAACTCTTGGACGGTAGCTTTCTGCCATTTTGTTTAGTATTCTTGTATCCAATTAGCACGTCTTTTTCGAGGTCGTCCAATTGGATCTTCTATCTGACACTCTCTATTTGATTACAAAGGATCAAGTCCGTCTCGTTTATAGAACCTGTTCAATCCTTCTTGGTTCGTTTTCTTTCTATGTCTTTAAATACTGAGACAGACTGATTTTCCATATGATTACTGTATTATTCATCCTTCTAAGCGTCGCCCAGAGAGGTTTTATCTTTGCTGTTTGCACTCCAGATCATCCTGTCTAGGTCTCTACTCGATACGTCAGGACAAGCAGCAAAACTTTTCAAAATGTTTCTCTCGGTATTGAGAAAAATATATAGGTCTTTCACAAAGAATGGGGCAAAGCACCTGATATTTAGCTATGTTTGGAAACCTTTGTGTTATCTCCATTCCTCTCCTGGGTAGGAAATGATACCTCTGAGTTATACGAACTGTATTAAAGCATTTAGGTTCTGTTCTACCCATCATTAACACTTATTTCAGCTGCTGAGTGGATGAGTATCACAATATGGATTAAATACCAGACCGTTCTTGTTCTTTTAAAACAACTCTACTTAGTGTTCAGTGTTGCTGTAGATTTTCTTGAGTTTATTATCCAGACGGTAATATCGTGTTTACAAGACAGCAGGTGTAGGTGTTTGGTCGGGTATCTTTCTTCAAATCTGGACGGCACTAGATCAATGTATGTAATGAATAAAGAAGGTGATAAGCATCACAGATCTTTTTTTGACTCCAGTTAGCAGCGGGAGCCGGCCATCATCTTAATAGATCGTTTTGGCTTTACCAGTGCGAGGTCCGAAAAGCCTCTACAGCACAATTTCATTTTTGTTACTAGTGATCTTAATTACCAAACGATGTAATCATTAAGGGCTGTGATTACTAATGGCTGTATTTGCCATAAATTAACACCCAGACAACAGTTAATGACCGTCTCCTCATCAGCCCTGGCGTGTTTGTTACTATCATTAATGCGACTGTCAGAGATAATCCGTGAGCGGCTGATGTATCTAACTCGGGGATGTCTAGTTCATCACCAACAGGTATTCGATCAATCAGTCCGAAGCAATTAATCAGTTTCGTTAGTCAATGAGTAAATGACTGACGGGATTAGGGAATGAAAGCACCAGTCAAACAGTCAACCAGTCATTTGCTAATATATGGATGCTCCACTCACTATAATCAACAACTGAGGAATAAATGAATAACGTGGTGAATAGTTTTCCCTGACTGATGACGGAAGGACAGATAATCAGAATCGAAAATTAAAGCTTTTTCTATATGAACTTATGGGTCACGTATGAACTGGAACGCACAGTCTGTGATACCAAAACGAAAATATAAAATCTTAGTTTCTAGCAAAGGTTAGTAAGAAAGACATATGGCCATAGGCCGGGGGGTTTGCAATAGTTGAGCATTCTTGAAAAGATCACATTACCGATGGTAACAACCACGCGCGGCTGATGAGGCGACGATCGTTAAATAATGCATACGCGTTAATCTGCTCGAAATACAACCGTCAGTAATTACAGCATCTGGTAACTGCAAGCACTAGTGAAAAACATGAAAAAACAATGTACAGCCTGTATGGATCTTGTGATGTTAAAGGATTAAAATTCCACTTAGATAATGGCTAGCTCCCCTTATTTGCTACAAGGATTGACCGAGTGCTGTCCAAATCTCAAAAAAGATGCCCTGCTGGGCACCCATAACTGTTATTTTATGAAAACGATATCGCTATCAGAAAAAGGAAAAAGAATCTCGAGATCTACAGAAACACTGAAACCTGTGATATGGTGTTGTAAAGAAACAGGAGAGGTCATAAATTTAATCAAAAATGGAGCACTGGTCCACAGATGAGCTCAAACAAGTGCTAACGTTGTTGGGTAGAACAGAACCTAATTTATTCTTTAATAATTTATATACCTGAGAGTCATCATTTCCTAATGCAGGCAGGAAGAAATAACATACCAGAGATTATTCAAACGCGGAAAGACAGATAATGCAGTAATCTTATGAAAAATCATCATGTTTAGAATATTAACAGAAACAGAAAGAAAACGAATCAAGATGGGTTAAAGAGATTCCACTTGATCTCCATCCTTAACGAACAAGCAGAGACCGTCAGTTAGATGATCTGTTGCGAGAACCCAAAGGACACAGACTAACTGGATACAAGAATGCTGACACAAGATGACAAATAGTTACCATCCAAGAGTTAAGACAACAGGGGAACTATTCACGAAAGACTGCAGCCGAGAGAGAACTAATTGCGAGGCACAACTTGCTACGTGGAAAGAATCTCACTCTACAACCTCTTGGCGATGACAATCTCAGGTAATTACAGCGGTGTAACTAAAGCCCGTGATAAATACTGTCTCTGATACTTATAATCTCTGTTAGATACAACCTGGCTACTACAGCCGCTTATAACCCAGTCATCTTACTACATCGTTCCCAAATGTCTCTTGTAACGGCGGCCGATGTCGATAGCGCGACGGGCGTAAGCGATCTGTACCGCACAGTTCCGTCTGTAGTTTAGGAGAACATGGGAACAATTGATGGTTCAGGAGCAGTGAGTTATATCGCTCGTAACCTCGACGGTAATATGGTTAATAAAGTTCCCGGGAAAAATACATGGGAGCGATAAAATTATCTAAAAAAGAAAAATATTCATTCAACATTTTACCCACATGCAAAAGAATGAACGGCAGATTATATCATTAGGTTCTAGCACCACCATTCCATTACATCTTTAGTAAACACCACATTCCAGGTACCTTTATTTTCCATGCTTTGAGGTCTCCAGTAACCAACACCCCAAGCTGTAACTGAAGGCAGCAACAGACCCAAGTATTAAGGTCTCTAGTCCGTAGCTTTTCACAGCAACGTATGATCCGGTAGTAACAGGATCCTATGGTATGTGTGGAGGAGCTGCTCCTGTCTCAGATTAATCGGCGAGTAACACCATCTGAGAGGAATGACTGGACTGAGAGAGAAACAAGGTATCTGTCCATGGGCAGAGCGTCATCCTTGATCAGTAATCCACAAAAATAGTTTTAGATTTTGTACTCCTTCGCAGAAAAAAAAAAAGAAATTTATTCAAGAAATTATAATATTGTCTATTGGATTTTTATAGATTATTCCAATTGTATATTCCAAAAGTTAATAATTTAGGCTATACATAAACTCATACACACATGAGCACATATACTTGCTCATAATGACACACAAACTATCATCCGTAGCGTAAAAGTTAGTGATGCGACCCACTGCCCTGAAAGAAAACGGTTCGAGGTCTAGTAGACCAAGCAACTCTTTCACAATCAACTCAGCTGATCTTCTCCCTACTGTGTTGGTCGATTACCGAATACCTGATGCAAGCTGGGGTATGTGTGTGTGTTCATGTCTGTATACATAAGGTTAAGGCATGGCATCAATGCAAGGTTAAATGAAGGGGCGACATATGGAAAACTCTACCAATAATGCAAAAATAATATTCACATACATGCAACAGTTAACCCTACACCACACACACACACTTGCATATATAAAAAACCAACACGTACACATACATACACATGTACTCACGGATATGAATATGAATACACAAACAAAGAATAGACACTATTTTCTTTTTTTTAATGTTGAAGGCTCTAGTCACGGACAAAAGTCCACATCAAGGCCGGGCCCTAATTGAAATATAGAGAGTGTTGAGAAATTGGGAAAAACAGA